>SNQJ01S0042041.1:0-33934 GCA_010110895.2 Picea sitchensis
AGTATCTCATATACAACAGAAGTGAAAACTTCCTATGACAGAGAAAGTGTATTAGAATGGTTACTCATAAGTCTGGGATGATGGATTGCAAATCCATGGAAAAATCCCATGATAACAGATCTGAAGAAGTTGAGAGACTCTAATCCAGTAGACCCGTCTTGTATCGACAATTGATTGACTCGTTAATGTATTTGGAGAATACTCAGTCAAATATTTTCCTTGTGGGACGTTTGAGTTATGATATACAAGTACATGGATTTATCAATTCAGATTGGGCAGGGAATGCAGATGACAAAAGAAGTGCTACTTGGATATGTTTCAGTTTGAGCTTTACCACGATGTCATGGGCTAGCAAGAAACAGAATTCGGTTGCACTCAACACTGCAAAAGCAGAGTATATTGTAGCTTATGATGCTTGTACAGAAGCAGTGTGGCTTTGTAAGTTGGTTTATGGATTGTCTGATCGGGTGTGGAATTCGACCGTGATATATTGTAATGATCAGAGCTATGTGAAGCTTTCCGAGAACCCGATGTTCCATGACAGGTCGAAGCACATTGAGATCAAGCATTATCTTCTCTGTGATAAATTCCAAAGGGGAGAAGTGGTTCTCCAGTATATCTCCACAGATGAGCAGATTGTTATCTTTTATAGCTCGGGAGGTACTCTGCATGTTTGTCTTGTATGCAGAAGTAACCTTGTACTTACACTACTAGACATTTGACTTTGTAATGGGTTTTTATAAAGTTGTAATAAAGTGGTTCTTTTATGTAAGTGAATTTTTAATAAAGTGTACCTTCTAATATTTACTAGACATTTGACTTGTAATGGGTTTCCTTTTATAAAGTTGTAATAAAGTGGTTCTTTTATGTAAGTGAATTTTAATAAAGTGTACCTCTAATATTGAAGTGACTTTATTTAATAAAGTACACTTATGTAATAAAAGTGAAATCTGTACATTAATATTTTAAGGATTTTTGAGGGAATGAATCATGTCCCTTGATCATGCAAAGGCAAGATTAGATCTTGGCCTTTGGATTTAGGATGAGGAAGGCGAAAGACACTTGGAAGGTGAAAGGTCATTTCAAATTATAAGAGAATGTATTGGGTAGTGTGCAAGACACAACAACAATGAGAAGAGGAGAATGAGATATTTCTAAGAGAGCTTGGAGGAGTAGCAAGGAAGCAAGCAAAGAAGTCAAGTAATATCTAAAGGAAATTTTCATTTAGAAGTGGATGAAATTTGTTGTTGTTAGGGAGGCCATATTGTACCTAATCAGAATAATCCATACAACAAGGAAGAGGGAAAGTTTTTCGAGGCAGATTGTGGGCATGGAACGAGGCCGCTTTGGATTATTTCTTGTTGCATATCGACAGCCTATCCTCAGACTCACCGTTGTTTGGCACATTTTTTGAAGTGTTGTCCAACAAAGGAGGGATGTACAACAATACAGATTTTCCACAGGTTTCTAGGCAGAAAGGAGTGGGATTGTTGGGTTTTGTAAGTGGATTTCTCTTGCTTAAAAATGTAATCTTGTTGTTGATATATATTTCCTAAAGCTAATACAATCTCTCTCTTTGGGTTTCCCACATTGGGGTTTTCCTAGCTAGTTGCCTAAATTTCTGAGTATTACATGGATGTGTATTTGTTGTTCATTGTGTTTATTCCAATCGCAAAGTGCTTGGCAATGTGAATTTATGCTCATAATATTTCTAAATGTGGATTTATAGATTTCAAAGTTCATAGATGACATTTATCTCTAGGCTGCTAAGTGTATGATAGAATTTAGTGTATGTTGATTTTGTCATTAAATTTCTACATTGCATAACAAATACTTTGGTAGAAAGCCTCATCCAATGCATGAAAGTTTGTGTACCAAGGGACAAGTTGGGGGTTTCTCAGGAGATGACTTCCTTATTGAAAAGGAAGTGATTGCCCCGTGTTGGGAGGGAGCACCGACATGTTATTGATTTATGGACAGCCATTTTCCATTTCGGAAAATGGTCCGTGTTAGCGCCCTTTCCACCGAAAGTGGTTCGAGATTTTGACCCATTGTGCATTTTCCAGTCAAAAATTGTCCAGATCGAACAGTCATTTTAATAATGAAATGGTCTCGATAGATTGTTGATGTACCATAGACAAGGATTTCTCAGGGCTGTACTTGGGGAATGGTTTAGGAAAATCATTCTTCTTGGCAATCACTTCGAGTAGTGGTCAAGTAGAATGGTTTGCCTCGCTGGGCACCATTCTTGAATTTCATAGTTGTGAGCAGTTCAAAGAATGGTCCGACATTTTGGAGGTTGGTGCAGGATAGTCATTTCCATAGGAAATGGTCTGTGCATAATCATTCCCTATGGCATACTCCATTATCTCTAGGTTGTACTATGTTTAGTGCCGGAGAAATGACCTAGTTAGGTGAATGGTCCAAGTTCAACAATCGTGGACAGACATTCCCTAGGGCGCACTCATTCTCTCCGTGTTGCACTATGATTAGTGCCTGAGGAATGGCCCAGCTAAGTGAATGGTCCAAGCTCGTAGTAAATAGGGACAATTATTTTCTGTTTAAATAACTGAGCAGTCATGGCTGATGTTTAGCTTTCCGAGGGAAGATGTTCTTCCATATCCTTCACGTGATGTGAGAAGCAACGGCCCAAATGACTTATTTTGTATCATGATATTGTTGATATTAGATGATATGATCATGGTGGAGACTGTGTGTCTCTGGATGGTAGTTGTATGTGATTGTGGTGGATGATCCACTGGTAGTGGATGTGTTTCATTGCTTAGTATATGTGTGCTACTAGGGAGTGGTTGTGTACAACTATGTAGTAGTTGTGGTACTACCATGGATAGACACAGGTGTGTTCCTATTGGATTACATTGTTCTGATTTCCATGGAGACTATCACTAGTGTTGGAGATGATTGCCACTAGATGGATAGTCACTATGTTGATGGACAAACATCTCCAAGTGGAGAATGGTCTAGGCAGGACAAATTATTGGTGGATAGACATCCTTCCTATGGAGAATGGTCCAGGCTCACTCTTTCAGGGACGACTGGATTATAAGAATATTCCTTGTAGCCCATGATGTGCTTCCAGCATTCGTTGGAACAATTATTCTTCTAGGACTTATGTCCGATTAGAAGAATGGTTCTTATAAGACCCTGTGGAGTAAGTGACTTATTCAACATCATCTCCTCAATTACTCAAATGTGGAGTATGGATTCAAGAGATGATAGCTGATGCCATTTAATTTTACACCGATAGTGATGATGTTGCCTCAGGAGCTTCATCTCCACGGACAGATAGCCCAGGTGGCTATGATGATGCTACCAAATTGAATGATAGGTTTGTGCTCAAGACCATTGCTCTTTAATACCCCTAGCTAGGAGGGAGGTTGATATTATGGTAGTTGGGAGGCTAACCTTCACATGCAACCTTTGAAGGAGACTAGAATATTTCGGAAGCAAGAGAAACCCTAAAAAACATTGGATAGTCAACCCTAGGAGACAATTTGACTCAAGAGAATATTTAATATTGGAGTTATTACCTCTGTTGCGAAGTCGGTCCATTCAAGTGAGATAGAGCAAGATAAATAGAGGGTGCTAGAGATCATTTGTTACTCTCACACTCACAACTACACAAGACCAGTTGTGTGCAAGTTTAGAGAGGATGTACCGCAGCTGTCGCAGAATTGGCACTTTGGTTTTGGCTCTGACTCTCTTGGTTATGGTTTGACTTTCTGCTTGGTCTCTTTGGTTATTCTTGCTGGTGTGCCACTTTGGAGAAACTTCAGAAGCAATTTTGATTGGCCACACGTCACCCATCCTCATTACGTTAAATTTTGGGTGCATATGTGCCTGCTGGTTGGGTGGCAATATTACATATTTTCATGGTAAAACGAAAGCACATCTATTTTTCTAAACATCGTGGGGAGCCGGCGTGAGCCACTGATCTGGCGTCCGCCGGGATCCTTCTCGGCTCGGGATCTATTAGTGAAGGGAAAAATGTAAACATTTTAGCAAATTCTTACTCCAAGAAACATCATAAGGCAGGCCAAGGGGTGGGTGAATATCCGGGTCAAGGTCGGAGAAGCGAGGAATTTTGAACTTTGGGACCTGTGGAGATTCGAGGATATAGGAGGATGTAAGCGCTGAAGGCCGAAGTTCCCTTTGTTGTGGTGCATCCACCATTGACAGCCCCTGCATGCCAAGCATGGTGATGCAAATACCCGACAAGCACTACGTGGCGCTGTGGGATTGGTCGCGAATTGGCGTGGTGGACCCTTCTATCATGTTCAAATCCATGTTGTGGTGCACGCACCATCTGTTAGATTTAAGGGTGGATTGAGCTCCACCATAAATTATGAAGAGGAAAGAGACTCTGGGACTTCGAGTCTCTGGGGATGTTTTCATACATGTACAAAGGAATGCAAAGGCCGTGAGGCCCGAGCATTTGTGGGAGTCTCGTGGAATATTACCTGTAGCCACTCCTCTAGGGGCCACGTCATTTCTAGAGCGCAACGACTTGGGCCACGAAAGTGTCAGGTTGGACAGTCCAAAAGAGATGAAGCAACATGTATGTCATGTGGTGATGGGGATGGCCATTAGCTAAAAATGCCCCCAAAACTTCGAAAACCCATAACTCTCGAACCAAAACTCAATTTTGGACAAGGTCATAGTTAAGCTAAGTTTCGTGAGCAGAAGCATGGTGTCCTCATCCGAGGAATTTAGGGAGTTGTAGGAAAGAGAAAAATGTATACCTCCATCCCTAAAAAATGTTACTTAGGGGTCGGGTGGTCGAGTGTGTGATAGAGTGGTATCAAAGCATGCAACAACACTTGGCCTCATGAAAGAGTAAAAATTTTATTGGGTTAGAAAACTTTTAAGGGGAGGCCAAATTCTTACCCTACCCTATCTATCAAAGCAATATTTAAACACTAGGTCTGGATGGGCCGGAATCACCCACCTGGACTGGTATAACAAGGAAAAGACAAGCCTGTTGGAAAATTTCCCCTACATTGGAGAAGTTTATATGTTATCTACACAAGCCCCTTGGTTGAGGTTTCCTTTTCAAAAACTCTTACAACATAAAAAGTTGCTAAACTAATGTGCAATAGAGGGAGTATATTGTTGCTTTGCTAGAATGATAGCTACTCCTATAGAAGTGGGATTATGCTGATAGGAAATAAAAGTAAGACTTGGATGTGAATGGACTAAAGAGGTGGAAAGGTTGTCTGCAAATGTGGGCTTATGAAGCTCTGCTAATTCTTGTTTCTTAAATAATAGACTTTGGCCTTGTGTGAGTATAATTATCTATGTCTAGAGGCCTTATGGAAATATGTGAGGTCAACTTAATTGAACTGTCATAATTGAAAACTTGTTATTGGTATAATCCCCTTTTGCATAGTAAAAATGAGTCCTATGGATTGAGAATAAACCTCATGGAAGAAGTGAAGGGACATGAGCAAGTTCAAAGGCTCATGGTTGTGCTAAGTGTGTGTATATCCCTATTAACTTAAAGGGTGTGGCTATGCATGAGAATGCAAGAGGTAAGCAAGTAGTAGTGAGAGGGAATCTAGAAAAGGATTCCCTTGATAAAAATGTATGTTAACCCAAAAATGGCCTGAGGCATGAAAAAGAATTGATAAGTTGTCTTGTTGCCTTGGGCACTATTGGAATTGCCCAGATGGTATTTCTAGGTTGTTGAATAATTATAGAAATATAAAGAAGTTTCATCTTGCTATTTGTTATCATATGGAAAGGGGGACATAGATATGATTATTATCTGGCAAATTGCCATGTGGATATCATGTGAATGACTACAAGCTCTCAACGGAGAGGGAAGCTCAATGTTGAGTATCTTTGTGAGACTTGTCATAAGAATGGCATTAAGATCCTTGGGAGAAGGATCTGGAAGTCTAATATGTCCATGTATATGAATGACATGGAAAAGGTGCAAGCAATGAGCTTGCATGATGAATGTTTAGCTATGTTTGTATATGCTTGAGTGCATGGATTTAATGCATTGTAAGGTTGTTTGATATGAAGACTGGTATTAAGAAAAAATAGATATGAATGAATGATATTAAATGTGCAAGTGATACACATGTATTATGTATGAGTATATGTATACTAAAGGCACGATGTGACTGCCTCAATGAGTGAAATGTATGGAAATAATTGCACTTGCCAAGATTGAATGAATACCATGGATGCATGGCTAACTCTATTATGAAGAGTCATAGAAGTTTTTTTTTGAATAATAGCTTGAGGGGAATGTGTTCCATTCCCTCAGGAAAGGCTAGTATAAATTGATGAAAGAGTAAATGAGGAGGGATGATCCGTTGTCATGATAAAAGGCAACCTGATTAGGATTTTAAAGGTTGGATGTAAATGATCATGAACAATCATGAACTAACTAAATTTCCATAGATACAGAAAAGAAACTATAAGTGTGCCTATAGTAGACACACAGTATGTTGAAGCATGTAGTAAGAGCACTATGCATGACAACACAATGGGATAATGTGCATATGTAATTCATAATGCATCATAAGAATGCAAATTTATATTCCCTATGGAATATTGGTAAACAACTGAAATGGTAAAGTTGAAGTTGACTCAAGGTTGAGGCCATCATAAATAGTGATGGATGTGCAACAAGGAAGTTGCATACTGAAGGAGTTCCCTATGGAGGAACTATGTAAAGACTCTGTCAGGAGAACAAAGTCCCAACCTTAATGATTGTTGAGAGTTGGGCAGTGGGCTGTGAGCCTATATATATAAGAATACTAGATTACATTCTAAAACATAATGCATGAATGGAAGACTAACAAATGGATATTGACCATTCTGATAACTAAATGGTAATGTGCAGAATGCACAGGTTCATAATTCATTGTGAACAAAAATCTTGTTGTTGTAGCATGTTGATTTATCCCAGAAGGTTAAGGTGAACCTAACCGAGGCTGCTCAAGTAAAAAAGCAGGAAGATCCCAACAGGGAGTAAATTGCAGAATAAAAGAAGGAGAAAAGGAGGAATACTTTTCTCACCCTAAAACTCTGAATTGTTTAACATAGTTGTAAGCCTTAAAATAGCAGTTGTGAAACAAGTACAACTGGTAAAAGGAAAAAAATGAACAAACATGTATAAACTTGATTAAAGCCATGAATGAGTAAAGGCAGAGAGGCATTGGGAAATAATTCAGTTGGACTGGAAGTCCAGGGCTATGTAGAAGGAGTTGGAAAAAGGGAACAATCCCTTGACTCCTTTCTTGTTGTCTATTGTGATTATCTAGAATGAGAAATTGATATGATGATACATGTAAATGTTTTTATCATGAGGATGTTGATAGTTGTATAACTATAGATACAACTAAAAATTGGATTGTGATTAAACTCATGAGAACATTAAGATTAATGTGGTAGAGTTCATAGAGATATGTTGGAGCATATATGAAAATGTTTTACTGATTTATACACATGCATTTTAATAAACATGACCACTGGAATAACTTTGAATGTGATAATGCATGTTTGTGTAGGAAATGATTGGAACTATTGTGAAAGGTAGTTGTCAATGATGGACAACGTCAAGGAGAGGATGACTACGAGAAGGTTGTTAAAATATTGTTGAAGGGGTTTTGGGAGCCCATGAAGCACCACTAGTGAGGTAATGTTAGAGAGGGTGCTAGCAGCTAGAACAGGTATAAAATATCTCATGCTCATATGACATGGGAATGGAAAGGGATTTGGTAAGAATCCCTTATGAAAATATTCCATTATCTTAATGATATGCAAAAAAATTTGAGCGGTTGTTGTATGCCATTTCTACCCAAGTAGGGTAAGATTTAGGAAAGAATAATCTGAATAATAAAGAGAGGAAATCTATGCCAGTCAAGGATGATTTAGAATCCTTACAAGAAAATTCATGAATAAGTAGTATCCTGGATACATTGACCAATCAAGAGTGATTGGGAACAAAAGTTCTCATAGGTAGCACGTTGAAATAGAATGCATTAAGGAAATGTATGCTTTCATAAGAGGGCAGACGATGGATTTCCCATTAAGGAAGGAGGAAATTCCAATACTCTACCTGAATTGTAGAGGTGTTAAAGAAAATAGATTTTTGGTGGCCATGAGTGTTGGCACCCTGGTTACCTACGAAGGAAGAGTGCTTGAATGCATTCATGTGAAACTTTTAGTTTCATGTATGTTGATTTGAGATCATGATCATCTAAAGAAGGAAAAACATAGTCCTGCTATGAAAATAAATATGTATAAATGAACCATTTGGTAAAATGTTGGTTGAGTTCCAACCCACAAAGGAAAAGTGCCTAATGTAAAAAGTAATAATCCGAAAATCAATGCAAGGGTGCATTGTGTGCAAATGTGACCATGAAAAATGACACATTGATTAAATTCAGTTGATGTCTAATTGCATGATTAAAAGGATTGATATGTTAAACTAAAGCACGAGTAAGGAATGATATTTCATTTTTGAATAAATGAATTGATTGTTAGTATGCACAGTTCTGAAATTGTTTGTGAGCCACTGCAAGTGTGCAATGAAAATACAATGTGCATGATAACTAACAATTGTTTGGATGATTGAAGTTGAAATTGCAGGAAGAAGGGTCTTGGATATGACAGTGTTGTAAGCCCATAAGGAAGATCAATTGTCTATTGAGCCAAACCTCTATGGGAAGGAAAATCCTATACTTGTGACCCTGGTTCYTGTGTGGAACAGATCTGAAAATAAAATGTGGAATTTGGAAATCTRTGGGTGATAGATTTTCAAGAAAATTTTGAATTGGAATTGATGATAACCTCTCACAAAATTTATGTATACATGTGATGCAGATGAGACGAAAATKATCTGTCTAGGGAGGACAAATGAAGGATATCAAAGTTGGAAAGCATGAAAAAGGCTATTGTTGTGACATGARAAYCCCGTGGTAAGCCATAATCACCCTAGAATATGTTTTGTTGTAGTAACACAAGCCAKAGGGACGCCTCAACAGAGAGAGTCATAGGGACGCCTCAACAAAGAGAGTCAGAGGGRTGCMTCGGTTGTAAGACTCGATGAAGTCTCTATTACTCTTCTTRTGCAAGAAATACTTGACAAGGTAAGACGGATCRCCYGAGGGATTGTATAGYAGAGAAGGTGATGCCTGAGCATGGGCCTGGAGGGTGAGTGACCACAAGGAAGAGGAGACTTTGAAAATTCTTGTAAACTATTGATTGGAACCATGAACACAATGGATATGTCAAGGAAAACAATGAGCCAAGTTAATGAGACAMCCATATGGTGCAGATCCATGAACTACACAGATAAGTATTGTGTTRTATTATGAAAATTTCCTCTTAAATTATGAACAACAATAAAATGTTTATGCACAAAATTGTGAATTGACATGCTTGATGTTCGAAATGTTGTAGGCATAAGACGAATGTTGAGGATCTGGAAAAGGGCCAGACTATGAGGGAAAAGAAGAAGGTAATGCTGAAGTAGTTGAATGACAAAGGAATGACAGGTGTTACAGAGAAAGAACACCGAGGACGATGTTCCTTTGAAGGGGGAGGGGATTGTAATACCCATGTTTCCCCGAGCTTGTAATTAATCATTACTTATGATTACCATGCCATGGCATGTGAACAATGTAAATGTATTATTGTCTAGATTTCCAACAATTGATTGTGGGGTGAAGCCTTGAAGTACTGGCCATGATACCACTAGAGGAAAGAGTGAGGAAACCTGTAGAGAGGGTTCATCATGCCAAGATGACCCAATCCTCTTCGCTGAAATATTTGATTTGGAATAATAAGCTTCATCCTGATCCCAAGGAAAAAATCATTTAATGAGAAAATGACTGGTGGTTGAACAACCAACTACCCAAATGAATGGAAGCATGGAGGGTCTGGCTGAGAAGATAGAAAACTATCAGCCCGAAGTACCACATAGTGAAATTTTCCTGCAGGCCCAGATTGACCCGAGTTCCTTCTGGCAGAAGGAATAGGACAGGTTCAAAACCTTCCAGGGGGGAAGGCATGAAAGAGAATAGAAAAAGGGAGAACAAAAGAGAGTTATGGAAGTGAGAAGAAGACCATTCCCAGAAGGGGGCTTGGAAAAATATCATAGAACTCATGGAAGAGTTCTAATCTGGAACATAGAAGAACCAAAGCCCAAACTAGAGAAAAAGAGGGTCGGGGGCTTGATGCTAGCTGGAAAGAAATCCAGCTGGCAAAGCATCTGATAAACCCCGTGGAGGCCCTAAGCTTAGTGGGAAGAAGGGAGACTTTTGTTGTTTCCATAGAAGTGGAGGTTAGAATACCAAGGATTGTCTTTTGACCAGCCTAATAGGCCAGAGACCCGACCTTGGCCAAAGAAAGAAGACCACGATATTGATGCTGGGAAGGCATATGAAAAACCTCGAAGAGGCCTCGACTAGGCGGGGCGTGAGGAAAAATATTCACCAAGAGTAGTGAGAAGGAGAGTGACCTCCAAGATTTTGCAGAAGACCCAAGGAAAAGAGAGAACTCCCAGGTGGTATCATGGCTTGGCACGGAGGTGGCCACAATGCTAAGAGTGAATGCATCTGAGCCTATAGTTGGGTGGAAAGGTGAACACCCACAATCAGTTTGGTAGCTCTAACTTACAATACAAATAAATATTTCACATATTCTGTGTAATTGAATTGAAATGCATGATTGGACATCTATGATTGTGTTAGATATGTGCATTGCATGATTAATGGTAATAATGCTTGTTTTCATTTGTAAACTCGTGCATTCGAGTGATTGTAGGACAAGAAGTTTGGTGCATACCTTGCACAGTTGAATATAATTATCTTGTAATATTCTGAGATAAAGAAAGTAAACCTCTATCTGTTCTTTCTATGTACATAAGGAATAGAGGTATAGAAATAAAGGTAAATGTGTAATTTGATGCAATGATGGTTCCAAGACAAAGGAAATTAGAACCATATGAAACGATTGATGATCCTTGGAAGGGATGCAATGTTGCGGTAATGGCATGTCGAAAGCCAGAGGAGGCCATCAAATACAAGAGATTCTCTAGTTTGGAGAAGGTAGGGTCTCGTTAAATGCATAAGGACCCGAGGAAGCTAGGTTAATAATCCAACAGGAAGAAGCCGCTTAAGGCTACAAGATTGTTAAGTCCATACATAAGCTATAGCCACAGGGTCGAGTATTATAACTCGACGTGACGTGAATCCAACCCCTGGTTCCATGCCTTCAACTATAATGTACCTGAGAGAGATAGAAAGAGTGACATCATAATGACGCACTGTGCCAGCTTTGATGCCAAGGTGTCATGGAAGGGACACTTGTCAACATCCAGTTGTGAACAAGTGGAGTAGGGTATTGCACATAGAAGACCCTTTGTAAAAGGGATCATGCTATTGTAGCTGTCCATTTACATTTCGGGCATTATCGGAATCGTTAGATCAAGCAATCAACCTTGGCCATTGATTGGATTGGTGAGTCCTATGGTCATTCGATGTTGACCCACTTTGGGAGTAAAAAGGTGTTAAATTGTTGGAATCCCCAAATTCTGAAGTCACGAAGTAACGTGGGTCGTAGATCTAAGAATCCTTCGAGACCCTTCTCGATCGCTACATCAAGTATAGTGGAAGGATAGAGTAAGCGGTACCATCAACCGACAACAAACAATCATCCCTGCTTTATGACCTCTTTGGTAGGTAACCCTTCAAGGAATTATTGGGTTAAGGACTGTAAGGGACAAAAAGTCATGAAATCCTAGAGCGATGAAATCCCACCAACCGTTAGATCGTGGGGAAGAATTTGGGAGTGATGTGAGTTGTTGATCTGAGGGTATGTTAGGATCCTTTCTCAATTGTTCAATCTACTAGCGAAATGATAGTATAAACACTTCGGCGAAGTCTTACTCCGGGAAATGTAAGGTACAAGGGGTAAGAATATCCCGAAGGGTAAAGGTCAGAGTACGTGGTGAGGAATTTCGGAACTTCGGAACTCCAGGACTCTGAGAGATTCGAGGATATAGGAGGATGTGTTAAACGTTGAAGCACCGAAGTTCCCTTGTTGTAGCATCCAACTCCAATTGGACGGGCCCGCATATGCCATGGTGTTACACATTATTTTGGTCACTCATATGCCATGGTGTTACACATTATTTTGGTCACTTTGGTGATGTTCCAACAATGTTGATGTGTTCAAGCTTCCTCACAAGACTTTTACACTGAAAATGATCAGTGTCTCTACAAAAAAATATTTTTATAGTGAGTTCGGTGGTCGTGATAGCGGTGTAGGGTGCTAAAACCATGATTCTCGCGAAGTTGCCTCTATACCCGTTCGCGAGGAGTTCGGCATTTATATATGTGGTGCCAACTCACCAAGGCTAAAAAGGAAGAGGTTACCTAATGAACCCAATTGACACATGTTTAAAGATTATAAAGCAAAATTCATTAAAAGAAATTCACTCATGGTTAACTGAGTAATGATTCAAACTACATATCACATTTAATGACCTGGGAAATAAAATTAAAAGATCAATGAAAATGATATAAAAATGGTGACGTATGCAGAGAGGGATAGCCATGGATCCCGAAGAGATAAAAACATTAACTCATGACGAAGGACAGAGGGTGGTTGAAGGAGTAACCGCCGAGTCGGGTGAAGGAGGAATATGGGGAAAAGGAGGTTGATCGGGGGGATGATCACGACTCGAGGAGGGATCCCGAGGACCGGTTTGCTATGGGCGAGATTTTTCCGAGGACTTTTGACTTATTGCGAGCACGAGTTTTGGCACCGGTGGCTTTTGATCAGAGGCACCGAAGTTGTTGGAGGTTTGTCGGAGGGCCGTGATATCCGTAGATATCCTCGGAGCTTGTGCAGTTTCCAGTTGGCGCGCCGAGGACGTAGAGTTTCGGTCATATTTTCCTCGCTTGTGGCGTGATTGATCCGGCAGCGTAACGTGAAGGCAAAGAAGAAGGGCAATGCTGGCAACAACAATTAGCATCAAAACCGTGTAATTGTTGCTATGTACTATTTCCTATCTTCAATATGAAATCAATATTTATTGATAAATCTGCTATTGAAGTTGTTGTTATGAGAATCACCATTATGCTAAGAAGTTATTGTTTCAATTCTACCCAAATAAAATGTTTATGAATCTTAATACGTTTCTAGCATGGGCATTACATATGGTATCGTAGCCGCCTTTAGTTCGAAATCTCGGCCTAAGGGCCAAAATCCCAAACGATTAACTCCATCCACGCTTAACCTATAAGAAACAAACGTTCGGTTTGACTAAATAGGACTGATAATGTTGTGGTACTCCAGCCGCATACCTAAAAAGAGAAGTCATAGCCTAATTTTTCCTTGAGCAATGTTGTTAATGAAGTTTCGCGTAGAATAGACACCTTTAAACCGACGAAAATGCCGTGGGAAGTTTCTATTGAAGGCTTGAAACTGATAAGATTCAATGACTACACGAACCATACCAAACAAAAGACAATTGCGGGACCTCGAAAAGGCCTATTTCACCTCGAATTTACCTAAATGAGGAACTGTCGATGTGCAGTAGGAAAAAAGGAAATTTAGGACTTGTACCGCACAAGAATAGTTTGAACTATTTGCCTATATTAAGCTTCGATGATTGTAATAACGAACTATAGACCCATATAAATTTCAACCGTGCCAAGAGAGTAATTTTAACACTACGTAATGTTTAGTGCAACTAATCGATTTTCCCAAAGAAGAGTTGTCCGTTGGTACTGAGGAACGGATCGATCGTCGTATTCTACAAACTCACAACCGTTAGATCTGTGAAAGTTGCGCTGGCTTAAGCCCCAGCGCGTATTGTGAGGAGTCCTGTAAGAGTCATCAGAAACTGAAGCCATCGGGTTTTGTTGAGTCCGAATCGAGACCTTGTGAGTTTCGAAATCCCGAGGAAGGATCCTAGTTGTTGATCTCTGCAGGACACGCGTCAGCGTTTTGGAAGGCGTCGGGATTTTATCAACCGAGATTTTAGGAGTGTAGAACTGCTGCATAAGGAAATCGTGATTCACGATTGATAGGATCGAGTCGCCCAAACAAGCAGGACGTGGCTGAGGATCCCGGAGAGTTGGAGTTCGAAATATCGGGATTTTCGGAGTCGCGAAACACTTGTGAATTAAAATCGCGACACGCCGATTCTCGACACAATCACGTTCGGCCCACAGGGATGTGGCGTCCATCGAAAACCATCTACGTTTGGCCCATCGAAATCGAGAATCCTGTGGACATGATGTTTAAGTTAACTTTGAATTCGCTGATCCGTGGAAATCCCGATGATAAAATGCTCTGTCATCACGCTAGAGGAGGAAGACAGGCATAGGGAGGCCACCGTCACCAACCGGGAATCGGCATATCGATTTTGAGGGGCAAGGGAATACTGCGATGATGGAGTCGCGCGATCACATATCCCAACGGAGTTAAGGAACCGCCCATCGAGGAGGACATCGGCATGAGATCCTTAACGAAATTAAGTAGTTTGGGGCACCGAAGCTGAGGGTAAATAAATTGTGCAACAGAAAATCACGATCCACGATTTCCCGATCCGAGCCGTTCATTTTGAGGATGCATGGAAATCATCTAACACCATCGTTGAAAGCTCCACAGGAGGGATTCATCGAGAATCGAGAGTCCCTAAAACATAGCAGTCAGAATTGTGAAATCGCAGTTCGATTGGAGCAAGCCAAGGGACAATGGGGCTCCACCTTAAGAGCCACAATCTGGACAAGTGGCATCTACCTGGATATCTGGAATTTTCAGGGAACGGGATTCATGCAAATCGATAGCCCGATATCCAAAATCCCGATAAGGAATAAGGTCATGGTCACAAGACGAGGTCGGGTGGATCACGAGCATAGATTAGGGGCTAAAGAACTGGGAACATATCGAAGATCGGGAACTGGAGGCGTATTCTCAAGACGGGCATAAGGAAACCCCAAAACCCAAGATTTAAGTGGGAAATTTTTACAGTTAGGAGACAAGGGGTCGTGAGAAATACAGAAGACAAGGTATATGCATCTGACTACATGCATATGCAATGCATTTAAAAAAGAGGAAAAATATAAATGAATTAAATTAAAAGAAGAATACCAAAATTTGTAATAATCCGGAATTTGCAAGCAACCATTTTGTTAAAGTTAGGCATATTATACTCATTCATTACCGCAACACAGAAGGACGGTTTCAGTAAATTTAATCAATAAACTTATCGCTCTTCATGCGAAGTTGGTACCGGAACCATGCAATAACCGGCGGACGAGATCGTGCCTCTTACCATAGTTGAGGGCGAACTCCAAAATGCGTACAGACAGGGGGATGATTCCCAATAAATCAGAAGGACCAGACTCAGGGTTCTGGATCGTGTCAGTGGCAATATCACTGCACTTGGTTACTGAAAAAACGAAAAGGAGCACATACAAAATTAACCAGCGCTAGCAATAGTGTTGATGCGAGCCATGGCGAGGGAGACTCTGGAAACCTCTGAACAGAGCAAAAACATATCTGTGGTGGAGAAAGAATGACACGAGGAAAATCCCAGTGGATGAGAAAGTGAGACAGAGGAAGAACACGTAGAGAGTCGAAAGGCTGACAAGTGTAGAAATTGGGGAATAGATACGAGGGAGATTATGAAAGCCAAACGAGCACGTGGAACCCATGCATGCCCGAACCCTTGGGTATATGCTCAAATTATTTTATATATATATATCATAAAGTATTTTTTTTTTTTTTAATATATAATTTGGCAAATTGAACAATTTTGTATCGATAATAAAGGTCATGTTAGTTTAAATTAAAAGTAAAAGCCAATTTAAGTTAAATTAGTGTAATAATAATTCAACTATGTTATTAAAGTGTAAGGTTAGTCTACCTTAAAGTTGATGTTAACCAAGCTTTTAGATGCTTAATCCCAACCCAAACCTAGCCAATTCCCTCCGATGGAGTAATGTCCGCTTACATACAAGTAAAGAAAACATACGCCTAACCTCATTTCTAAGTTTAAGTAGCACCAATTTGAAACGCCCTTGAACTCCACACACCTTATTAACTTTGGATGATTCCAGTTAAAGCCATACAAGACGGGCTACTGGCGGGTCGGTAAGTAAAGTGGGAGCATCGCCACGGCACCAATCAATACTATCAATCACTACCAACACCACTGCAACATCCGCCACCACCATCACCTAATCCAGCTCCCTCATAATCGCTACCAATGGTGCCGTTAACTAAACTTTCGCTGGCCACCGCCAGGACCTAAGTGGAACCCCACCATCCGGAATGGGTAATCCAAGGATCAAGGAACTCAAGGGGAGAATTTCCACCTTAAGACATCACAAGAGAGAGTTGCGTATGATCAAACTTCCGAGTTTGTCGGGATCGCTGAACGCCAAGCAGTAAGCATGGTTGAAGGCATGACAAGGTGTTTTGTCTTAAAAGACTTTGCGTCCAACTCAAAGGCAAAGATCGCACTTTTCCAGTTAAGAGATAGTGCTTTGAATTGGTGGGGCAACCTGGAGGGGCAATTTCACCTTACCCCAGACAGAGTATTTTTGGAACTTTTCGAGGAGAGGTTCCCGAGGAAATATCTACCAACATACCATGAGGAATAAATAAGTAGGGCATTTCATGCCCCAGTCCAAGGAAACGTAACTATAGAAGAATATGAGATCAAAGTTATGGAACCGTCAAGTATGTTTCAGATATGGACAATGACCAACGACAAGAAGAGCGCTTCGTTTATGGATTGAACCCAAAGATCAAATCTATGGTGGCGACGAAACCGCCTTCGCATGGAGGCGGTAGAAAATGCTGCTACTTAGAAGGCTAAAACACATGAACTTTACCAGGGTGCGTTATTCGACATTTCCACATTTCCCTGGATTCTTAGTAAAGACCCCGAGGACATTTACTTGGGGGGGGGGCTCAAGACCACCACCTTAAGGGTAACAGAGTCGTGCTTTCAAGGCGACGAGTCATAGGATCTCAATGGCAACTAGCGTGCAACATCTCGCTCATCGCCAATCTGGCATTTAATCTACCCACCATCTCAAGAGCGCCTAGTAGGGGCAGGGTTCCGTGGAAGGGAACCATTTAGGAATCACCACATAACAAGGTAACCGGTTCAATCTCGTATTGCATGTTTGAGATGTGAAGGACCCCATTACTAATCCTGACCTGGCCCGTGAGTTACAATCGGTTTGTGCATAGAGATGAAAGGCACCAATGGAAGGTCGTGAAAGTCCATCGATTTACGAAGGTTAATAACCGCCGTGTCAACATCAATCCACCGGTGAGTGGAGTCGCCGCACGCTTTAAATCATCATCATAGTAATGTTAAAATTTTGTTTGATTCAGGTGCGACAGATAGTTTCAGTTCACCATCTACATTAGAAAAGAGGGTCAATTTCATGAGCACGATGACTTTAAACAAGTCGAAGATGGTTTCTGAGAAAAACAAGTTGTGACCTAGTGTCGATAATCAGTAGACCTGGGAGTGTGTATTTCCAGGTTGAAGGTATACGTCATCGCTCTTGGAGCATATGACCCAATCATTGAATGGATTGCTTAGCAGCTCATCGAAAGCATTGGTAGATTGTTTCGCCAAGAAAGTACTTTGTATTGATGATGAAGGAAGACCAATAGAGATCCAAGGTGTACGAGAAAAGTGTCGTTACACTTTAAATCAACTATGAAGGTCAAGCAACGCTTGAGACAACGGTGTCTAATTTCATGTAGTGGAGGCAAAGTGAAAAAGGAAGGGACCCTCATTGATCAGTACCGGCTCTTTGTCGTAATTCCGTGGATGTTTTCCTAATCCAGAAGTTACTTCAAGGTTACCGGAGGAGCTTGATTTTACTATTGAGCTAAACCTCGGTGTAGAACCAATATCCAAGACCTCAGATTTAATGATACCGAACTTTCGTGGAATTGCAAATGGCCAGCTTGAAGTTGAGTTACTAGACTTAGGGCTATAAGGCCTAGTGTCTCACCCTAGGGTGCATCGGTAATTTTTTGTAAAGAAGAAGATGGATCCTTACGACCGTATAGACTACGTATCTTGAATCGTAAGGAGTGAAAAGTAGGCACCCAACGCCGAGAATACGACCTCTTCGATCGATGAAAGGAGCAGCCGATATTCTCAAAGATCGATTTTTGACCGGTATCATCATTTGAGGATTAAGGAAAGTGATATCCCAAACTGCCTTTCGAACTCGGTTAGGACATTACGAGCTGCCGTGGTACCTTCGTGATTGACTATCGCACAGCGTTCATGAGCCCCAAGAACTAATTTATCTTAAGTATTTAGATCGATTTGTACAAGTTTTCCTGGATGACATTCTCATTCATTCCAGAATGAAAGAGGAACACGAGGAACACTTAAGAATAGTGTTTGTCTTGGCCTTAGGAGAACAAATTCAGGGAAGTTGTCGAAGTGTTTCTTTTTCCAGAAAGAGATCCACCATTTGGGTCATATCATTTCAAAGCATGGGAATCTCGCAGACCCGTGAAGGTAAGGCCATTTCCTCGAATGGCCGCCATCTAAAAAATGCTAATGAGGTGAGAAGCTTCCATGGGCTAAAGGGTTATTACCTGAGATTTGTGGAAGGATTCTCAAAATAGCTTAAACCCATCACCACTTTGCAATGCAAGGGGTCAAGTATGAATGGACGTAAGAATGTTATAGTGCATTCATGGAGCTTAAGAAGTTACTAACTAGTGCCAATTCTATGAGTGCCGATATGGAAAAGGACCCCCATGGTCGCGACCTGGTGCCTCAAATCAAGGGTTGGGGGTTGTGCTAAGGCAGGATGGAGGAGTGATAGCTTATGCTGCCATGGTTGAAGAAGCACTAAGAGTTATAATGACTAATATTTAGAGTTGGCAAATTGTAATGCTAGCTCAAACTTTGGAGGCACTATCTTGTGGGAGAAACTTTCGGTTCAAGAGCTAACTTTCATTATCAAAGCTTAAAAACACCTCTTCACTCAAAGACATCTAAATGCCAGGCAAAGGCTTTTATGGGGTGAGTTTGCGGAGTGAGTATTGGTATCATATATAAAGGAAAGGAAATGTGGTCAGCAGATGCCTTGAGTAGGAGCCCACATATCTTCTCCCAGGACCTTTAAAGGTCGTAAGATGAGGGAATGTGTTGCACAACTACTTCAGGGAGAGACAAATTGGTGTTTAAAGGTTACTAAACCTCCAAGAGCGGGAGGCAGTTAGAACCAAAGCATGAAGGATATAATCTAGAAACGGACGGATTGTTAAGATATCAAGGAAGGATGTATCTCCCGGAGAATGGGGATATTAGAAGCATCATACTAAGGAAGCCCATAGAGCACTTTTTTGTGCGCATCTGGGTGTGAAGGATATGTACGCAGACATGAGGAAGTTTTTATTTTGGGTAGGCATGAAGCGCGATAACCATTTCGTCGCCAGATGCCCAGAGTGTCAACAAGTGAAGTTCGACCACCATCACCCGGCCGTGCCTCCTACAACCACATGACGCCCCTATGTCCAAGTGGGAAGTCATCTCAATGGATTTTGTTATAGGATTGCCACTAATATCCAGTAGGACACAATGCCATTCTTGTGATAGTGGATAAGTTAACCAAGAGTGCTCATTTCATTCCCAAGTAGAGACACATAATGTATGCTACCGATGTGGCTCGAAAGTGTTCATAAGCCAGGCTATCACGCTTGCATGGGATACCCAAGAAGATCATTTCGTGATAGGGACTCTAGATTCACTTCTATAGGTTTTGGACAAGTCTACAACAAGATTGGGAACTCAATTGAACTTGAGTAATAACTTATCATCCTCAAAACGATGGGAAAAATCGAGAGTAAATCAAGTCATGGAAGACATGATTAGAATGTATGTAATGGATAATCAAACCTGCTAGAGAAGCACCTACCTTGGTAGAGTTTGCCTACAATAACAATTATCATAGTTCCATCGGAATGCCACCATACCTAAGCTTGGTATGGAAGGCCATGCAAAACACCATTGAGTTGGGATAGACCAGAAGACCGAAGGAAGTTAGCTTTAATTGATTCAGAAATGGAGGAACAAGTGATCTGGGATCAAGCAGAGACTAAAGGAAGCTCAGAATTTAAAAGCCATGCGATGCACACAGACCTAATTCAAAATTATGAAGTGGGGACCAAGTTTTCATCTGTATCAAGCCCAATAAGAGTACCCATATGGTTCTAAAGGGGACAAAGTTGTCACCTCGGTTTATAGGGCCATTTTGGGTCCAAGAGAAAATTGGAACAGTTGCCTATCGTCTCCTCGGTGATCGCCACCCCACTTTGCATAAACCCATAATGTATTTCATGTAACTGCTTTTATCATTATGTTGTTGATGGAATCAGCTATAAACCAAATTAAAGAATTTCAGGCATTCTGGACTGTGGAACCCTCACTCAGAACCATACGCCATACTAGATCCAGAGTCCCATTACCGTGAACCGCCTAGTAGACCAGTTAAGGTCCAGTGGAACAAGCATAGTCCAGGTTCTGCTACTTGGGAGGATGTCGACACATTACGAATGGTGACTATCCATCACTATTATTTGACCACCTCAGAACGCGGTTTCTTGAAGGAGGGGTGCGGGATAACACCACCTTGACTTAGACGCCGATTACCTAAGGCCCATAATACACTTTATTTCCTAGTCACAAGCAAAACGGCTAAGGATATAATTAAACTTCCTTTAAACCTATGAACAGTAATGAATGTTTAAGTGTTATTGATGATGATGCATGTAATGCGATCTATTATGTGAATGAAAATTTTTATGAATGTTTAAATGCCATTGATGATGATGTATATGATGCATATTGTGAGAAAGTAGAAATTGTTGAATGCTTCTAAATACCATTAGAATGATGTTGGATAATGGCGAAATCTATTTTGGTAAATGATAATCTTGTGAATGTGTAGAGAGCATGAATTATGGGATATTGTGAAATCTAATTCAAATCGAAAACTTTGATGTTAATGCATTGGTAAGGGGATACCAAACTGAAATGATGATATTATACCATATGATGATAATTAATAGAAATGTATGAGTTTGTGACTAATCTGCATGTTATGGGCCATGAAATAGCCAAGTGATAATGATGATGAGAGTGGATATTAGGACCACTAACCCAGAAACATTGTGGTATGAATACGATGGAAATTATATTGATTTGATGCATTGCCATGATATGTGGATTCAGTGCATGATTTTGGTACTAACATTGCCCAAAAACCGAATAAACGATAACAAAACCTCCAAAGAACACAAAGTTGTTATTGATGATGACTTATGATGTAACTATGTGTATATATGAATATTCATTATTATGTAACTAAACCACGCTTGTTTAAAATAAATTTTCATTGACGGATCCTTGTGATTAAAGAATTTCTATAACAATTTGATCAAGTTGTCTTTTATAAAGACTAGTCTTGCTAATTGGATTGAATGTATACATAAATTACTTTCTGATGACAAGCTTTGAATATTAGTACATGTATCAAGACTTGTATGCAATCTAGCTACACATGCATTCTTTGTAAATATACACTAGTATGTATGAGCTTTGACTTACTTACCGATAATGTCACATTTGTTGTGAATGTGTGAACCATGTTCTTTTCCCTTTGTACCATTAGGACAATCTTAAACTTCGGATGAAGTTTCTTGAAGGGTGGGTGCATGTAATCCACCTAATTGATTACATGTTTAAAGATTATAAAGTAAAAATTAATTAAAAGAAATTAATTATGGTTAACCGAGTAATAAATCAAACTACGGATCACATTTAATGACCTGTGAAATAAAATCAAAAGATCAATGAAAAATGATAAAAAAATGGTGGTGTATGCAGAGGGATAGCCATGGATCCCGATAAGATAAAACATTAACTCATGACCAAGGATCTGGGACCTGAGGGTGGTTGAAGGAGTAACTCACGGAACGGTGAAGGAGGAATAAGGGGGAAAAGGAGGTTGACGTGAGGGGGATGATCAGTCGACGAAGGAGGGATCCTGAGGACTGCGGTTTGCTATGGGCAGAGATTTTTCTAAGGACTTTTGGACTTGCTGTGAGCACAGAGTTTTGGCACTGTGGCTTTTGATTAGGGGAGGCACTGAGTTGCTGGAGGTTTTGGGCACGGAGGGCCAGGATATCCATAGATATCCTGGAGCTAGGTAGTTTTCCTAGTTGGCAGGGAGGACAGTAGTTTTGGGCAGTTATTTTCTGTTTGTGGCAGGATTGATCTGGGTAGCAGGTAACAGGAAGGCAGCAGTAAGGCACAGTGGCAACAACAATTAGCATCAGAACCAGGTACTTTGTTAAGTTATGTATTTATTTCCTTCTGTCACGAAATCAATATTTATTGATAAATCTAATTTATTGAAGTTGTTGTTATGAGAATCACTATTATGCTAAGAAGTTATTGTTTAAGTTTACCCAAATAAAATGTTTATGAATCTTAATGATGTTTAGAAGTATATGGGCATTACAGTTACGAAGGTTCTAGAAGAGGATCTTCTAGAAAATGAGTTGGCATTCGCATGGTTGGCATCCCACTGACTTATCAGATTTAGTGGGATTATCCTCATCCCTTTAACCATCTCTCCTTCTCCTATATATTGAAAGGTTTCTCATGGAAGAGGTTAAGCAAGATTGAATAGAGAATTGATGAAAGAATAGGTTCAAAACTGTGTGAGGAATCCTATTTGAATTGATGTTTGAGGCCTCCATTTGTTCATCAAGCCATAGTGGATCTTCTTCATGCAAGTGTGGAGCAAGTGTGTGTGTTGGAACGAAGGACCACCGAAAGGAAGCTTGCGACATCAAGGCAATCTGGTTGTGTCTTCTACTTTCATTTAATATAATACAATGGCATGTCTCTTTCCCATAAAATCACTCTTATTTTATTACATGACTCCTTGATCACATGTTTAGGTCTTCATTGAATGTATTATTGTTGGTTTCACCTTGGTTGATTTGTGTCGTCATGGATCTGATATCACAAGGCTACCAAAGCGAAGCAGGGACAATAAAGACATAAGGAAGCGATATCTAAAGGTATGTCACTTATTCTTTCTGCAATGACAAATTCAATGATTGTAACTTAGGGAAAGTGTCATGTCCTATCCTGTTTTGTTCTAGATCTAGGTGGATCTGTTAATGTCCACATATACCGATTTATCCTATAACACATGGTGATGCGGCGTGCTTGGATAGTACCACGCGACGTTGTGGGATTGGTCGCGAATTAAGTGTAGGACCCTTCTTATCATGTCTAAACTGTGTGTTAGGTCCGGGTGAATCTCAATCGTTGGATTTAAGGGTGGATTGAGCTCCACCATAGATTCTGAAGAGGAAAGAGACTCTGAGACCTCAGGTCTCCGAGGATGTTTTTAGATATGTACAAGAATGACGAAGGGCCAAAGGCACGATATTCACGAATGCTTGGGGAACATTCCCTGTAACTACTCCTCCAGGGGCCACGTCATTGCTAGAGCGTAATGACCCAGGTCACAAAACTTCTAGGTTGGACAGTACGAAAGAGATGAAGCCACGTGTATGCCATGTGGCGAAGGGGATGGCCATTGGCCAAAAACGTCCCAAAAACTTTGGAACGTCATAACTCTCGAACCATAACTCGGTTTTGGACAATGTCACAGTCGTTGGAAATCTCTCAGTGAGCACAAGGCAATGGCGTCCTCATTCGAGGAATTTAGGGGTTGTAGGAAAGCGAAAAATACCCCCATCCCTAAAAAAGACTACTTAGGGGTCGGGTGTGTAACAAGTTGCCTTTGAACTGTGGCCTGTATAGCTGCTACAAAATCTCTCCCCCTTTGTTATTCTCACAAAGTACCAGTCTCAGATGTTTTGCTCGGCTATGGAACAAGATACAATGCAAAATAATGGAACTCCCTTCTCCTCCTAATGACCCAGCTTTTAACATAGATCGATAGCCATCTAGGGATATGTTTTTGACTTCCTTAACCTTCAATTGTGATAAGGTTTGGGACCTTCTAGAATGTTCTTAGAAAATCCACTACGTGATTAAACTCACATGTCTAAGTAATGGAGGTTGACGTGACATCCACTCGCACCATGGTGATCAATATGGTAGCTTAACTTGCGGAAGACATAACTTTCTCATACGAACTCCAATTGACGAACGGTCTGCACCGTTGGAAAGCTATCGACATGTAGAATTTATAATATTTCTCCATTGTAAGTTTTGGAAAAAAAAAAAGTTGTTTGATGCCTCAAGATAGCTCCGGAAGATTTCTGAATATTTTTTGGACCCAAATTTCCATATTTGGACCAGCTGCCGAAATGGCCCTACAAGCTGATTCCTCTAATTTTTTCACCCAAAAAGTAGTGAGATAGATGAAAAATAAGATAATGATCCAATACAGATCAGAAAGGCATCAATTCAAGATGTCATGTGCCATACTTACAACAAATTATCCACTTCTAGATACAAGATGGATGCTCAATAGTCAAAGAATTAAGTGAACATCCTCAAGAGTTTCCTTTTCATGATAAATCTAGGACTAAAAAATGCAAAGATCTTTAAATAGACAACAATATATTTACACATATCTCATAATAGAAAGAACATGAGAAAATTAGTGTTCCTATGATTCAAAGTCATTCTCAATATGGAGATACAAAATTTTTGAACTAAAACTTCCTTTGAAAATTAACATTAACAATTGCTATAACACTTTAATTTAAAAAAAATAACAAGCTACCAATGCAAGCCAACTAAAAATAAAAAACACACATCAGTTAAAGCCAAATGCTTGCAATCATACACATGCTAGCTAAGAATCCAAAGTCCAAAGAACCATAACAACACTAAACATATGGCCAAAGCCCAATCATCGATAAATGAAGAAGTGAACATGCTAACATCGGGAGGGCATTAATCATGAACATCCAAGATGAGGCCACAACTTGTGACCAAGGAATCTACATCTATCGGCTCTATTGGTTCATTGTAATTGGTGGGAGGCTTGAGATGCTTTGGCTCTTCAAAGATAGCCAAGGCCAACATTAGAAACTATTTGTCATGGTGGGGTGGAGTTGGGGACCACTCTTGTGTTCACATATTTTAATCCCTTGTTTGCCAACCCAATGGCGAGGTCTAATGTCATCTCTAACTTGTTGACATTGGTCAAGAGGGATTAGTGCACCTTGCTCATGGTACAATGAGCCCCACCCCAAAAATCTAAGCATTATTAGAAATGCTCTGTTTTCATCACTTTTTTTTACTCATGCATCATGATTTATACAGAGAGGCTAGCACAAGTTAGGGCATTGTCATACATGGAGAAACTTGTAGATGAGATTATTGAATTAAAAACAACATCATTACCATTTTTCTAAAGCCAAAATAGAATTTTGACTCTAACAAACATCAAAGTGCACTAGAACTCAATGGTTCAAGGTAGTCAAAGCTTAACAAGGCAACACTCCAAGAGATAGAGGAGGGGAGATATTGCCCACAAATCAACTTGATGCAAGGCCACATAGACTTACCAAGGGGACACAATTAAAACCAATACTTAACAATCTTTGCTTGTCCACACTATGGGGAGCAAAGATGTTGTACAACCAAACAAGACAACTTTTTATCTACTCGTAAGCTTCCCACAATTAAACATCACACAAAAAAAAACTTACTTAGATTTAAAGATTGGCTACCAAATACTAAAAACTAAAATAGTCATATCTTTTATTTGGATTTCAAACACTATAAATCCTTGAGTCAAACCCCTCAATCTAAATATAAATACCATAATAATAATAATAATAATAATAAAATTTAATTAAAAAACAAATCTAATAATAAAATCTAAATATAACATATAAAACCTCATCCACATTCTAAACAAGATTCCTTTATCTCGTAGACATCCACATTTCGTACACATCCACATTCTAAACAAGATTCCTTTATATCTCATCCACATTCTAAACAAGATTCATTTATCTCATATACATCCACATTCTAAACCAGATTCCTTTATCTCATATATATATAGAATAAGAAAATAAATTATCACTTTATCAATCACTTTAAAATTTCAAACAAACAAAATCTCTATAACGCTGGGCTAGCCTATAAAAACTCCTTTGTTTTTTATCATTATCCGACTCTTCCTTGCATCACCATTAGAATTTGGATTTTTTTTTCCCTCCCCGGGGTCCGTGGTCCTATAAATCCTGAAAGTTACACAGATCTAGTCATTTTTATAGGCCATTGACTTGGAATGACTAAATTTAGCAGATACCTCCTCAAAACATTCAAAACCCAACTCAGGTTGACCCTGATTCCGCTAAAATCCTAACTTTAGTATGCTCTAATCTTTCGTAACTAACCTCAGTCATATCGCAGGTTAATTGATGTTGTTTGAAGTTTACTAAGTTTTACTGAAAACATACTAGCATGGGTGACTGTCTTGATAATCAAATAACAACGATGTGGGTTTGCTCTAGTTCTTAATGGGATACTTTCAGTTCATAGTCGAAATTTCAAATTTCTGTCATTTTTTTTAACATATGACAAATGTCATAATGTTATAGCCTCTATGTAGATATATCCAGCAACAGCTACTCAGAGCCTGGATGCCATCATTTTGGGGAGCTTGAGCTTACTCAACTTCCCTTTGTTTCAGTTGAAAATGTGAGTAGATCATTATATCATCTTTTGTAGAGCACGAATCCAATTTCTGAGAGCACATTTGTCTCAGGTATAACAAAGCTACTTTAATGCTTTAAACTCACAACTCATATTCTGTTTGCTGATTGTGTTTCTGCATAACTGCACTGAAAGAGGGAGCATATTTACTGAAATATGGAAGGAGAGGGAAGCCTAAATTCTGTACTTTCAGACTTTCTAACGCATGTGATAGTATTTTAAAAAATTTCTCTATAGAATGTTGTGCTTTAACTTTTTCTTTTGATAGTGGATTATTTATGCGATCTCCTCTCTCACACACATCCAGAGTCCAGACATGCATGGGTTTTTGGGATGTGTGAACAGTGGAGAGATTCAAGCTAACCGTTTATCTAGATATTTGCAGTGTAGAAGATCAGGCATATACAGTTGAATCCTTCATTGCCACTAAATTAGTATTGCAGGCTCGGATTCCTATTTGAGTTCAATCCTTCCTTGCCACTAAATTAGTGTTACAGGCTCGGATTCCTATTTGTCAGGCATATACCTCATTTTTTAAATCAATTTATAATTGACTCTATACAAAACCTGTCATGGGAGGACAAAGAGGTATCGCTAACGCTGCTTAATCTTTGTGCAGACTAAGTAGAGATCCCAATGGTGTATAAATTAGTGGCTCCCTGTAGAATCCATTGAGTGATGCTATTGTAGAAACAAGAAATTCCGTTTCATTTTGAGTTCTTCATTAGTGCATTGATAGTATATTGTTTATTCCATGCAATATTTCAACAATGTATGATCAAATTACAGTTAAACGGTAAACCTGACATTATATTTTGACTTCCCGTCTTTTAGAGGGAGCCTAGAGGGTGTGTCAGGCTGTTTTTTATTGTTTTGCTTTCCATGTAGCACTTACTTTAGAGGGAGCCTAGAGGGTATGTCAGGCTATGTTTTTTATTTTTTAGCTTTCCATGTAGCACTTACCTGAGCCACTTTTTAGCAGTTTGTGTTTTCGATTTCACATTTGTTGACACAAGTGCTGTAAGTTTTTTGTAAGACCCCAGATCATGCACTTAGTGCAAAGTTGCACACAATTGTATCATGCAGAGTTGCCTGAAACAATTGTTGTGGAACTAAGCAGCCAGATACCTGTTGGAATTGAAGAGACTGCAGTAGTACAAAGTGGGAAAGAGTTTTCGCAGTCAACCTGGTTTCACATTATGGATGGAGTTAGTCTGCGAAAGTTGGCAAGATGCTGGATGCCCCAACTTCTTTTTTATGACTCAGTGCAAGATTGAATCTTTCGACATATTCCTCGCTCTATTTGTCATTAAGCGATGGGTTTTCTCAGAAGTGCTTTATACCTATAAACTTTACCAGAGCCGATCTCGAGTCTTTAAAGGTGTTAGTTTTTCAAAGCACACACGTACAAGAAGACAAGAGATAATTTGCCCAACTAATTTGAAGATATCACCCTGCAAATATTGTGTCCCCTTTCATAAACCTTATGATTCTCTTTGCTTCTTTCCAGTGAACAACTTTGGTACTTGCCATGAATTGTGAGACAATCCCAACTGCATAACTATCAGTTACTTATTTAAAGCTGTACCCACTAGTTTAGAATTTGCACAAGGTAATAACTCCATTCCTGTTTCAAAAGAAGTTGCCATTGACTTGCAATCTGCTATTCAATCTTTTCTGTATTTCTTCGCATACTTGGTCTGGGACATAAAGATGCTACAGACTACCTTGCGTTTGCTGTACTTCCACTCCTAAACAATAATGAAGTATTGCCAAGTCATTTCAAATGATCTATGCAGCTCACTTTTGGTTTTTCAATTATCTAAGTTGTTTCCTATAATGATGAGATCGTCTACAACAGAGACCACACGACAATATCTGTTAGAGTTTTATCTGTGTTGCTCTGAAGGTGTTTTTCCTGCAGTAGTGCAGCAGTACACTGCAGTTTCCACTCAGCAGAGAAGTGTAACTAGTAGCAGCCTTGGTCTATGTGCAGGTGGGTTGAATGCACAGTCAAGAGCAGGATCAGCATGACGGAGTAGTGATGGTAGAGTCTATCTGTTGTTTTGAAGGTGTTTCTCCTTCAGCAGTACTTCATCTTAGCAAATCCTTTGGCATGCACCTTCAGCAGATGCATACAGCCTTGGGATACATGCAGCAGACTACAGTTTACCTGTGAGGGTGCAGCAGCAATGTAAGAAGCGCATCGATTTTAAGCATCTCATGGTTGTTGTATGCATGCATGCTTGTCTTTTGTTGTGTTTCCCAGACTTAGATAGAGCCATATTTAGCATGCTTTTCTAGTTTAACTTAGATGATGGCTTTTCTTAATTTATAAGTGTTTTTCTCAGTTCTGTTTTAGGTACAGATTTATCTTTAGGAAAAGTGCACAGTAGAGAAGAGTTTTATATTTTGAGTAGGGCACATTTTTCTAGGAAGGAGGCACTCTATTCTAGACAGCTTTTCTCATGCAGGTTAGGCGCTTTATCCTAGGCAGAGTTAGGGTTAGGATTACTTATTTTAAGTTAGGCGCTGTGCATGGGATGTCTTTATTTTGTAAACTCTAACTTATCTTCTTCTATAAAAGAAACGTAGGGTGGAGGTGGTGATTAATTCAATGTTTTGAGTGTGTTAGGATTTGAGCTATTGCTGTGTATTTTTCTTCCTTTTTAGTTATTGAACACAGATGCAGTATTGAGAGTTCAGACCTGTGTGTACTTTATTGTTTGTACTTTTTCAGAGTGGTGTGTTTGTAGTCTAATATACTCGGAATCTGCAGTTTTGATTGAAGATTGGTCTTTCCATTTCCTAGCTGTTAGATTATTTTTTCTGAGTGCAGAATCTGCATACCATGATCTGAAAAATACATGGTATCAGAGTGGCAGACCTAAAATCTTCCAAGAATCCATGTACGGAGAATGTTGATGCCTGTGAGAGTGAATTGATTTTGGTAGGTCTGATGCCCTAGCTTCAGTGATTGCAGTGGATTTGTGCATCTAAGATGCACCAGAACCTGTGATAGGTGGTTGTGTGAGATGCCTAGGATCTTCTAGTGATCGGAAGGTTGTTTCTTACCCGTGATAGGGGATCTTCACCTGGGATGGGATGCAAATCTGAGTTCTTTTGTGGCTTATCCATTGGCTGAAGTTGATTTTAGGATTTGTAAAATGACTAGTCTCTGTCTTAGAGAGTGTTACCATCTAGTGGGCACTTCCAACTTTACACCTTGGAAGTGCAAACTGCAGATTCTGCTGGAGGAGGTTGATTTGTGGTTTTGTGGAGGAAAAAGTTACAATCCCTATTGATCCTCAATAACTTGTTGAGCATAACAAGAAGGTTGTTGTATTACTGTTGTGAATTAGTGTGCTAATGCAAAAAAATTCCTTCTAGATTTCTTATCTTTGGTAGTCTTTTAGGTTCCTTGTAGAAGCCTTGAGTAGGGCCCACTCAAGGCTGAACAAGAAACCTCTGCATTGCTGTTTCATTCCTTTCCTTTTCAGCTGTGTTTAGTCCATCTTGTTTTCATTTTTTGCAACTAGTTTTCATTTCCTATAGCAAATTCCAGCATGTCAGTTCAAGCAACTTCATGTCAGTTCAAGCAACTTCATGGTATTATGTCATTGATAAGGAGACTTTGTTAACTCTGTTTTCTTCAGCTTTGTAGAAAGTTACTTCAAGAAGGATCAGCTTTACTTTATAATGCTTTGATTCAATTTTGCAGTAGGTTAAATGCAGTAGAGTACACTCTGTTTTCAGTAGGTTAATTTAAGTAGGTTTAATTTTGTTCTATAGTAGGTTTATTTCTGCATTGTAGTAAAACAACTTAGCTAGGTTTATTTGGATTTACAGCACTTCATTTCATCTTTCCTTTATGTCAGGTTAAGTAGGGCTAGTCCTTTGATTCATAGGTGCTTTCAGTTCTTTTTTGCAGCTCTTTTCATTTAGTCAATTTGCAGTTTTCATTTGAGTATTGTTCGAGCACCTTTTAGTCCTTTCCTTTGATGAAGTAGTCCTTGCATTTTTAGGGTGAACATGTTTCCTCCTTAGATAGGTGTTTGTGTGTAGTTTGCACATATAGTGCATGGTACCTTGTTAAAGAAGTACGTCATTGGGTTGACAATCTAAAGTTACAGCTGAGGAGTTCAACATCCTTGTTGCAATTCTTTGGCCCATCAGGTGGAAGATGTAGAGTTGGTGTTGATAACATTAAATGGGCTACCTTCATCTTGGAAGTCATTTGTTTGGGGTGTTTGTTCTCGTGAGAAGATTCATAACTTTGAAAAGTTTTGGGTTTCTTTCATCCAAGAGGAGACCAAACTAGAGATTATTTTAGCCAAAGAGGAGGATATTGAGAACCTATCCCTCATCAAGAAGATGAGGAGAGGAGGAAAGAAAGGAAGACTTGGGGGTTTAGAAGGGTAAGAAGGAAGAATCAGATTCTTTGAATGAAGGGAAGAAAGACTTGAATCATGTGATGTGTTTGTAGTGGCATAAGATGGACCACTATGCATCTCAATGTCCTAAGAAGAAGCAAGCCAAGCAACATCAGTATGCGTTTACAAGGAGTGTAGAATCTTCAACTGGAGTGGATGAGTTAACATCTAGACTTGAGACAATGTTCTCCATGGTATTGTGCCTTTCCACTAACATCGTTTTTGGTGTAGGGTGCTATGTGGATAGTGGAGCATCTAGACACATGACCTTCAACAAGAAGGTGTTCAATAGACTTCAAGAACATGAGGATGGAATACAAGTGGAGTTGGGAAACAAGGCCACTTGTCCAGTTACCGGATTGGGCTCTGTCTCTTTCCGCATGACTTCAAGTGATGTTCTTGAGCTAGATGATGTCTTCTATGTTCCTAGTTTAATGAAGAGTCTTCTTTTAGTTTCTTGCATGATGGATCTATAGTGTATAACTGAGCTTGATGGTCAACATGTGATCAATAGAAAATGCAGCCTTGAACATGGTCAAGTTTTGGCCATAGGGGTTTGACATGGTGGCCTTTATCTAGTAGAGTAGGATGCCATGATGGAGGAATACTCTTCCAACTTTGTAGAGATAGTTTCAAAACCTACTATGGAATCAATCATTGATTTTATGCATGCAACTGCTAGAGTATTGAAGAGTACTAGGACGGGTTTGTTGCTAAAGGATTTTCTCAGAAAGAGGGAGTCGACCTTGATTAAACTCCTACTCTAGTTGCTATAGCATTCTCTTAGACATGAAGGTTTTGAGGTGCATGGGTGAGATACCCATGAATTCAAAGTGAAGATGGCTCTATATGGGTTAATGCATGCATCACGAGTTTGGGATTTCAATATCAATGTGTTTTTACTCAAGTTGGGCTTTTCCAAGTTTAGTACAAATTTTAATTCTTTATTTGATATATATGATCCACTTATCTTGGTCCTTTATACAAATGGGTGTATTAATTTTTTCCCAAAGAAAACCTCACAGGGAAATCAAGGAATGTTTCCCCACAATTTTCGATGGCATCCCTCATAAGCTTGTTGACGTAGACTAGTGTGCCAAACCCGTGAGGATTAGAATCGAGCACCTACTAGCACAGAGGTAATCAAATGCCCAACAACATTGGTGATGATTGGTTGAGCTAACCGCTTGGGCTCAAATAAGTGTATTATTGAAAGAAGTCCCGAACAATTCATGAGATGGTGTGAGAAGAATTTGACTTGTGAAGTTGACATGAAGGACGAAAGAGGTTGGCATGTCACTGATGAAGTTTTCCTTGTACAAGGGAGTTACACCTTGAAGATTTTGAAGAGATTTTAGAGTTCAGAAGGGAGCATTGTTCCAAGGTTATATTTCTTCAAGTTCATAGATGGTGAACATGATGACGATACCCCTAGCAAAGGAGAGGTTCAATATGTTGGGATAGTATCTTGGCTTGGTGGAGAACACTTTCCTTGCAAAGAGGGAGTGTTGGAGTTTTACCCATGTAGCTCTGAAGGTGTTCTTCCTTTAGCAACACAACAATACACTGTAGTTTCCCCTCAACAAAGAAGCATACCCAACAACAATCTTGGTCTGTGTGCAGGTGCAATCAAGAGTAGCATTAGCATGGTGCAACAACGATGGTAGAGTTTACCTGTTGTTCTGAAGGTGTTTCTCTGTCAGTAGTACTTTAGCTTAGTGGATCCATACAGCCTTGGTATCTGTGCAGCAGATCACAGTGTGTGTATGATGGTGCAGTAGCAATAAAGAGGTGCATCTTATGGTTGTTGTATGCATATGTCATACATGCTTGTCTTAGGTTAGGAGTGTTTTTTAGACTTGGACAGAACTGTATTTAGCATGCTTTTCTAGTTTAATTTAGATGTTGGCTTTTCTTAATTTAGAAGTTCTTTTCTCAGTTCTATTTTAGGAACATATCTATCTTTAGGAAAAGCACATAGTAGAGAAGGGTTCCATATTTAGAGTAGGACACTTTCTAGATAGGAGGCAGTCTATTCTAGGCAGCCTCTCTCATTAAGGTTAGGCGCTTTATCCTAGGCAAATTTAGGGTTAGGATTACCTATTATAAGTTAGGCACTGCATATGGGATATCTTTAATTTGTGAACCCTAGCCTATCTTCTATAAAAGAAAGACAGGGTGGAGGTAGTTATTCATTTAATGTTTTAAGTGTCTTAGGATTTGAGTGATTGCTGTGTATTTTTCTTCTTTAGTTATTGAATACAGATGCAGTATTGAGAATTCAGACTTATGTGTACTTTCTGTTTGTATCTTTTCAGCATGCTGCATTTTTAGTCTAAAATACTCAGAATTAAACTTTAATGTTTCCATTTTCTAGTTGTTAGGTTAAATTTTCTGAGAGCAGAATCTGCACACCATGATTTGAAAAATTTAACAAAATCACGATTCATGATTCATCACCTTTTTTTTTTTTTAACGAGAACGGTTATGTTGCATTAATCGACTTTCTGGCAAGCCTGAATCAGAAAGTTACATATCTGAAGAAGGTTGGTGACCTCTAACAGTGATGCCAACCTTCTTGTGAATGTCTTGAGAAACCAATCCCATTTGCTTCTTGAACTAATTCGAGAAAATGACAAAAATTGCATACATGAGTAAATTCTCACAAATTGTGAGCATAGTAGAAGACAGTAACAAAGCATTAAACCGA
>SNQJ01S0042041.1:39487-51234 GCA_010110895.2 Picea sitchensis
GCTTTTCGAGCACAGAAACAAAATTCTAAAGAATCACAAGTAATCACTTACCCTCTTAAGGTCCGATAGACCAATTAGGTCTTAGTGGACGTTAATCATCATCATCATCATATCAGCCAAAACTCCTATGGAGACCATCCTTTAATAGCCAATGCCATGTCTTACCTCATCGCTTAGAAAGACTATAATGATGCCTTGCATGTGACTCCATGCCTTCATCCGTATCACATAGGGTACAAGACTCCTCCTTAGTGCCTTGGAGTTCAAACTTCATAGTCAGTAGAATTTATGAAATAGCATAGCTCCTCCCTTCCTAGCTGGAATGTCCTATCATCCTGACATGTGGCCAAAATAGGTGATGCAATCATACATTTAGAGGTAACAACATTTGTCTGGTCATAGTCAAACAATCAACCATACAAATGATATGCATCACTCTCACCAGCTAGGTGCCATGTGACAGACATGGAACATTAATTATGATCCATTAGTTCTCAAATATTGTCAAATGCATCCACTAGCTATGGTTTTGTGATGATGAATTTAGCATGCATGCAAATTTTTTTGTTCGCTGAAAAAAATAAATCTATATTAACAGGCCCTAAAGGGCATAGAAATTACATATGTGCAAAATCTGAAGGGGATAGAGATTTAATTTTACTAGACTCAGTACCCCTTTCAGTTACTGCAGGATTTTTGAAACAGACCGCCAAGCTTACTGTTTTGACTGTATTTTCGACTTTAAGACAATTAATAACTAAATAGTAAATATGAGTCTGTCAACCAAGTCTTACAAGGTGATAATACATCATAACTAAAAGGCCCTTCGAAATGAGCTATGATCCAAACAGAATATTTTATGGATGGAACATGACTTACAGTCCCTTCTGATAATACAAAAATGAGAACTGAAACTAAAGATGAGAAATTTTTTTAACAGTCTGATCATATCACAAACATAAGGGCAGATGAAACAGGAGCTCTAAAAGTTGTTTGAAGGGCCTATCAGTGGGTCCTGTTCTTCTGGTTTCTCTTCTTCTACATAGACAGGTCTGCTGTGGTACTCCTTTAGCACAAGATCCATTTCCCTCTCAAGCATCTCACCCATTGTCATGATTAGTTCCTTGATTTCCAAGATCTCCCTTCCCCTCATCAAGTGTATTAATTCCAAATTATTCAGTTTCTGATGTTGTACAAGTCTTCTAAGATCTCTCCTAAATAGTTTCTGTGTTCTTCTGTCTTCCAAATGTACTGCAAATCATGCATCGATGTTTCTTTGTGGCCTTGACTGTCCTGGGTCCTGCAGTTCCATGCCACCACCTTCCTGAGTTATCGCTCAGCCTCCCTCCCTCAGACCATGTCATCTTAACTCCTCCAGTGCAGGGGCACCTGAGCATTCCACTTTCTTTAGAAGTTTATAGTAGGCAGCCTACCTCTTCTGTGATGGTCTGAACCTTTCTCTCGGGCTCCTCTCTCATTTTCAATCTTTGGGAATCTCTCCTTCCTCCCGAACAGACTGCTGAATGCACAGTTTCTTCTCATATACTTCTTGTCTGTGTTTCTGGACTGACTTCCTCTTCATTTGGCCCCCATATCCCTGGTCTTTGTAAAACTAAACGGTGCCCTTCGACAAGACTGCTCACCCCAGTATCCAGCTTGTGAGAAATCTGTCATTAACATTACTGGCGCTAAATCCTTCTGCCACCCAGACCATGATTCCGAATTAACTTCACCCTTAGTAGAAGACAACGACAAAAAAACAATGTTGCACTTATTGTTATCGGGAATTTATCGCCGGGGGTCCAAAATTGAAATTATCGGCAATATCGGGGAAAATATCATAAATTATCGGCAAACTTTAAAAATACAAAAATAATCATTTCTTTTCAATTTTTTAAACTTCTGAAGCAACATCAATATCAAACAAACACATTGTCTCATAAATATGAAAATAAAACTGCAATATAAGTTGTATAAGATGTCAGGTGTTCCATCGAACATCGATACTAACTCTAACCCTAGCAAACAAATGATATTTATTGCTACTATTATAAAAGTTTGCTACAGCCACTAGGGTTTACTTTAATTGTTGCATACATACTTGAAATAGCGGCTAAAGATACTCGGAATCATAGTCTAGTAATTGGATATTATTGTACATGTTGAAGGCTTATTTCTTATGCTCAATTGCTACATTTCTGAGTACTTTTTCCTATTGCTGTTACAAAAGATAAATTGCAGTTATACATTGTCATACTGCTGTAATTTGCAACAGAAATTGGTTTATTTGATTATCTAGTGTCTAAGAGGTCATTAATGAGCTACATGACTTGGTAATTGTCTTTATTATGCTTTGGATTGTTTATTGTCTCGCACAGGTGAACCAATTACCTTGTTACCTTCCTTACCTTTCCTAGACCTAGACCTAACATTTAGGTGACCAAGATAGGGGGTTGTAGGCTTGGCTAATCTTTCTATTTGATCCCTTGAGGTCGCCAAGGAAGCCTCCCTTGTGTTGAACCTTCTTCCATCACTTAAACGAGGGAAGTATCTACTTAAGTGACAGTGGTAGAAACTTCTAATTGTTACACAAGATTGGGATCTGGTGGAGGGCTTTGCACAAGTACAAATCGTGTGATAACACGCAACTTCCTTTACATTAAAATATTATTTTTTTAGGCTGAAATCCCCTAATCTATCTTGAGGGGCAAAAGGCCCTCTTCTTCAATTAATTAATCTAAAATACAATTAATGTGGGATATTCATGCCACATGTACAATTTTACATCAAAAATCTCCCTCAAAAGAGGCACACCTCCATCAATAAGGGATTTTACTCATAGCATCCAGCCTCTGAAGGCCCTTCAACCACATACAATCTTCAGATGATCCTTCCAAAGTGTATAGCTCTGCCCTCAAAGTCTTCTCAAATTAAAAAAAAAGGTGTCACTCAAGTCCACATCAACATCAATGCCAAAAAGAGCTCGGTCCTAAGCCTTACACACGTTAGCCCAAGCAAAATTTTAGTGAGTATGTTTGTACACACACACATATACAACAACCTATTTCCTTCAAATTATTTTCTGTCTGCTGGAAAACTCAGTTTCAGGGACAAGTCACACATCTGATCTGAGAAGGTGTCATTCATTTGATGTCTTGCAATCATTTCAAATTAGTGGATCTTCTGTAATATTGGCAACCCTGAAAACACCTTCAAAATACCTCTATCTGCACTAGTTCTCAGGGAAAAAGAGACCATCTAAGAAGCTAATCAAAATGATCGCGGCTTTCTTTTCTATGAATGCATATAAGTCTGGTGATGTCTTCTTCAAGCAACTCAGCTGTATAAGAGTTTGTTGTTCTGCTACAAGGTGTGGGTATAGTGTGCTGGAAATTGTGGAGTGTAGTTAGCCTAGATTCGTCTTTCCTTTCTGTTTCCAATTTAGCAGTGATGCCACCACTAGCTAGAACTACAATGAGAGTTGTCTTTGCTTTTTTTACAGTCCAAACGATAGAAAACGCAAGACTTCCTGGGGGGGTGCAGATCTGGAAGGTAACTATTTATATGCATGGCAGCTCATTTCGATCCGGAATATATTTGCAGAACGAAATGAATACAAATTATTATCAAAAGGTGTTTAACACGGAATAACGGATATACAACAAAACTGGTTTCTATTCAATAAGGAAATAAGCCGAAACTGTAAAATGCAGTGGAACAAGCTTGCTAGAATGGTGGCGGCTTATCTCTGAGAAGAGATGTGATGGTTGCGCTCATTCGCAAGAAGATGATTACAATGAGGCTCTAAAGGCCTTTTTACAATAAACAGGAATGTCAAAAACCCTTAACATCCAAAAAACCTAACCCTAGGAGATGAAGCGCCAAAAGTCATGTGGGCCCCGTTTGGGTAAGTTAGTACATCAACTTCCCAGGTTCGTAACTTTTGCATACGATCTTCGTTTTAGGCGCACGATAGCCGTTGGAAAGGTCTATCCGAGGACTACACATTTTGTTGCTATCTATCAAAGGTCATTCCGAATGTGACGATCCCTAAAAAACGTTGTTTAGGGCCTCAAAACAGCCTCGCAAGTCAGGGACCTGAAAACTAGGGAAAAAACTGCCAAAATGAGCCAGTTGGAATAGGTGGGAGGCCACCGACATCCATCTGGATGAATCCTCCCCCCTTAGGAAGCAATGGTCTCCATTGCATTGAGTTCCCCCATCAAATGAGGAAATGTCTGCTGAATTTGGCCCCGGGCGAGCCACTTGCCTTGGTGTAGGAGATGCCCTACTTTGACCACTCGATAAATCCGGATCCTTTGTTGGTGAGTGCCCTTGATCTGTTTGTCCACAATTTGATCACTGGATGTCTATTGTATGCAGTCGGGGTTGAGCTCTGTTGGTGTCAGTTGTTCTGCTATCTCTGAGGTGTCCAATAATGGTGGGAAATACGGTCGAAGGATATCCACGTTGAACACTGGGTGCAAGCCAAGGAAAGGAGGAATGTTGAGCTCGAAAGCTTTGTCACCCACAGCCTTGGTGATGGTGTACGACCCATAACAGAGTGGGCGAAGCTTCCGATGGAGTCCTGTAAGGCGCTCTTTCTGCAAGTGTAACCAAACTTTGTCGCCCACCTAAAACTTATGTGGCACTCGGTGTTGATCATGGCGTTGCTTGTACTTGTCATTGGAATTTTGTAGGATATCCTGAACCTGTTGGCAGATGTGCTGGATCCGCTCAATGAACCGGGTGGCCTTGTCAACTTCAGTTGGAGCAGGAGATGAGTCGGTTGAGGTGACCGCAGGGGGTAGTGCAACATCTATGGGACCCAATGGTTGGAATCCCAACTCCACCTAAAAGGGGTTGTGGTTGGTTGAGCTATGCAGGGCTTCGTTGTAGCTATGCTGAACATAAGGGAGACTCTCATCCCATGTGCGAGGGTGCTTGGAATTATACATGCGTAGGATATGCACGATCATTCAATTTACGACCTCGATTTAGCCATCTGTCTGGGGGTGGAAGGCCATGGATTTGGTGAGCTTGGCATCCAGTAGTGACTAGAGGCTTGACCAAAATGTGCTGAGAAATCGACTGTCCCGATTTGAGACAATGGTTTGTGGGATTCCAAAATGTACCTAGACTCGTTCAAAGAAGAGCTTGCTAGTGGCCTCTACTGTGATGCTCTTCTTGCAAGCGGCATAATCGCCATCTTAGAAAAGCGATCCACAACCACAAAAACACAGTCATTGCCCCGCTTGGTGGACAGGAGGCCCGACATGTAGTCCATTGAGATCGATTCCCATGGCCTGTCAGGAGTAGGAAGAGGGGTGTACAGGCCCTGTTTCTTAGTGGCCAGTTTGGCAATCGCGCAGGTAGTGCAGGATCTGATATACTTGCTGACCTCCTCTCGAAGTTTCGACCAGTGGAAATGTTTCTACAACATTGCCACTGTCTTTTCGACGCCGAAGTGTCCTGCAACCCGACTATAGTGGGATTCCCAGATCAGCTTCGCTCGCTCGCTTGATGGAACGCAGATATGGCCTAAATGACACAACAACCCGTCCTGAAGATGGAAATTAGCGACAACTGTGTTTGCGCCCAACATTTGGTAGGTGGTGGCGAAGTTCGAGTCTATCTCATAGAGGGGCCATCCAGAGGTCTCATGGCCACAAGAGTCTAGCACCATGGTGAGTGCCGCGACTGGCAATTTGTTGAGGCAATCAACGACACGGTTGGTGTTTCCCGTTTTATACTTGATGTTGAGGTGGAATTGTTGCAAGTACGTGGACCACTTCTGATGGTAGTCATTCTGCAATTTGCCTTGTGTCTGCATGAACTGTAGTGGCTTATGATCAATGTGGATGACTGTCTCCTCCTAAGAATGTAATGTCTTCACTAGCAGCAGGCTTGCACAATGGTGTACATTTCTTTGTCATAAGTAGGGTACTTACGGACAACATCTGATAGTGTCTCACTATGATAGGCCATGGGGTGGCCGTGTTGAGTGAGAACGACGCCCACAGCATAGTCTGAAGCATTGTCTCGATCTCAAAGGGTTGTTGCAGGTCCGGTAGTGAAAGTACTGGGGTTGAGCACAAGCGCTGCTTCAAATCATCGAATGCTTGTTGCTGGGACCGGCCCCACACAAATTTCGCCTTACCACCACCCCTGGTTACTTGGATGAGGGCCCATGCAATATGGGAGAATCCCAACACGAACCTATGGTAGAAATTGGCAAGGCCCAAGAAAAGCTTCGAAGCTCAGTGAGTGTGATTGGGGTTGGCCAGTCACGGATGACTTGGATTTTGGCTGGATCCACATGTATGCCATGCTGATCAACGATGTAGCCCAGGTAATGAACCATGTCCATGGCGAAGGAGCATTTTTCCAAGTTGGCGTAGAGTCTGTGTTGCCACAAGGTGTATAGAACCTGTTGAATATGCTGCAAGTGTTCTGCCCAAGTCTTGTTGTAATGAGGATGTCATCCAGATACACCACTACAAAAGTATTAGTGAATGGTTGCAGGATATCGTCCATCATCCTCATGAAAGTGGTTGGAGCATTTGTCAAACCAAAGGGCATGACCAACCATTCAAAAAGACCTTCATTTGACTTGAACGTGGTCTTCCATATATCTGTCTGTTCTATTGGGACTTGGTGGTAGCCAGACTTCAGATCAATCTTACTGAAGTATTTGGCCCCCGTGAGCTGATCAAGAAGGTCGTCGATTCGGGGAATCGAGTGTTGGTTTCTGACTGTGATTTTATTGAGGGCCCGGTAATCAATGCAGAGTCGCCAGGTTCCATCTTTCTTCTGTACCAACACGATTGGGCTCCCGCAAGGTGATGAACTGGGATGGATGTGCCCCCTTGTGGAGCAGTTCTTGGATTTGTCGCTTGATCTTCTCATTCTCTAACAGAGAGCGGCGGTAGACTGGCCCATTGGGCAGCGGTGCGTTGGGGGTCAGATCGATGGGGTGCTTGACCTGACAGTGCAGAGGTAACCCAGTAGGTGAGGAGAAGGTATCTGAGTATTCTTCCATGACCTTATCCACTTGCTTCTACTGTGTGGAGAGGTCGGCCGCGGAGACCCTGGATGTGGCTGTGATCTTTCGCTCATTCTGAGAGCGAATCACGAAGAAGACAAACATCCTTGTCTGAGAGATGACCTTTCTGCACTGCTTGGTAGAGATCAAGGAAATAACACTAGGTGGGACTGCCTCGAGTATCTTGTACAATTTCTTGTTCAAAGTAATAATAACACTGCGAGGCCTAGACTCATATACAACATGATGTTTCCATAAATATGGTTGGCCCAAAAGAACATTACAAACTTCCAGAGGGGCAACATCACACAACACCTCGTCTTTGAAGGGCTTGATGCCGTATGACAGGCGACATTGTTGGCTGACGCGGATGTCGCTTCCTTGGCAGAGCCATTCAATGGTGTAGGGTTGCGGGTGCGGCGTTGTCGGCAGGGTGAGTCACTTGACAACCTCTGTTGAGATGAGGTTCTTCTAGCTATCGCTATCAACAATGAAGTGCAACGGGGTACCCTTCACCCACATCTGTGAATGAAAAAGGCGCTCGCCTTCCTCTGGCTCGTTTGGTTCACCGGGCTGGAGCTTGGTGGTAGCATTGGTAGCACTGGGTTCTGCGTCTATGATACATCTCCCCCTTTCTGGTTCTGACTCAGAGACGAAACCTGCATCTGATTCAGAGGCTTTCACCTCAGCCACCAACGATTGCTTCGAGCGACAATCGACAGTGTTATGCCAGGGGCTCTTATGGAAGTTGCACCACTTCCCGGTATCTTTCTTTGTCTTTCAGATGTCCTTTGCTTGCGGCCTGGACTAGTTGTTCTGAGATTGTCCGTCTTTGCTCTATCCTTTGTTTTGTGGGTTGGGGCCGCCCTTTCCTGGCTTTTGCTGTGAGGGGTTCCCAGGCCCAAATTGCGCGTCTTTTGTTTGAGTTTCTGCTCAATTTTGATGGCATATCGGTAGGCCGTGCCCAAGGATGAGATGTCTATAAAATCCATTTCGGCCTGGATGTATCTATGCAGACCGCTGCGATACTTGAGCACCAGATGTCACTCAGAATCTTTGATACCTAGCTTGGTGCGCAAGGTCTGGAAGATATTTGTGAACTCAGGCACCGCTTGGTCTCTTTCCTGTCGCAGCGTGGTCCATTTTGTATACAAGTCGTCATAACTTCCAACATGGTAGTATTGTTCCTTAATAGCAACCCTGGAGGACTCCCAGGTGACTGCAACTGTAAATAATGAGGGTTCCTCTGTTTCCTTTTGCTCACAGAAAGTTTCCCACCAATCTTTGACATGGGGGACGACTTTGAGGAGCGCAAAAGTATCTTTTCTCTATTCGAGAAGTTATGGACAGAGAAATACCCTTCTAGCAGATTCAACCATTTGTCTACCGTATCTGCGTCTATCTGACCTTCAAATATAGGAATATTGAAGTTGATTTGTACCTTGAAGGGGGCGGCGCCTTCGTTTGAGGAAGATACGTCGCCTGTTGGTAGTCGCCGAAAGATTTGCACAAAACTATCCATCATCTCGTTCCTTTGTTGCATGAGGGCTTCTTCGAGCAACATTTTGAAGGGATATCATGTCCTGTCGTCTTTCTTTTCATCTGCCATGAGAGGTCATTTGGGTGTGCGAGAGCTTTTGTCCTCAAGAGAAACAAGCTCGAGACACAATTCTTTGTACCTTGACCTCATTGGGGACATGCATTAAGAACGACAGGGAGCAAACCACTCTGATACCACTGATCCAGAATATATTTGCAGAACGAAATGAATACGGATTATTATCAAAAGATGCTTAACACAGAATAACAAATATATAGCAAAACTGGTTTCTATTCAATAAGGAAATAAGCTGAAACTGTAAAATGCAACGGAACAAGCTTGCTAGAATGGTGGCGGCTTATCTCTGAGAAGAGATGTGACGGTTGCGCTGATTCACAAGAAGACGATTACAATGAGGCTCTGAAGGCCTTTTTACAATAAACAAGAATGTCAAAAACCCTAGACATCCAAAAAACCTAACCCTAAGAGATGAAGCGCCAAAAGTCATGTGGGCCTCGTTTGGGTAAGTTAGTACATCAGCTTCCCGGGGTCGTAACTTTTGCACACAATCTATGTGGGCCCCGTTTGGGTAAGTTAGTACATCAACTTCCCGGGGTCGTAACTTTTGCATACAATCTTTGTTTTAGGCACACGATAGCCTGTTGGAAAGGTCTATCCGAGGACTACACATTTTGTTGTTATCTATCAAAAGTCATTCTGACTATGACGATCCCTAAAAAATGTTGTTTAGGGCCTCAAAACGGCCCCGCAAGTCAGGGACCCGAAAACTAGGGAAAAAACTGTCAAACTGGAAAACTACCAAAATGAGCCAGTTGGAATAGGTGGGAGGCCACCGACATCCATCTAGATCACGTTTACACTTCAAAGAAACCATGATCCTCTTCACATAGACCTCAAAAATGACACCATGTTTACCTTATGATGAAAGAAAAATCAAAGGTTCATGCTACAACATCTACCATACTAACATCATGGATTATTTCTGACATAATCTCTCAAACAATCCTGTGCAAACCAAGGGGTAACATCTTCCAGCACCTTTTTTGATATCCAACAAGTTGGTAGGTAACATCTGGCTCCTACTTGGGGACAAGTGCTCTTCTCGGGAACACTTGAGAATCCCATAATCTCATTACTTAACATGTCACAAATAAATCTGCTAAAGTGAAGTCCGTGGTCCAATGTAACCACCTCAAAATTTCCAGGGTGCAATGTCCTTTTCCCCGATTGATCCTTGTCCAAAACAGAGACTGGGCCTAAAAAGGGCCTATATACCTGCAACTGAATGACACCCTCAAGAATCTACCCCAATTGGTCCAAGCCGCTACAGGATCTTTGGGAAGGTTGATAGCACTCCATTTTAGGATCAGCATGGTCACTCCGATTGTCATGTGATGACAAGACCGGACAGTCACTAGGGGCAGGAAAAATATCATTGTATAACCAGTATTGTGGACAGCTAGTATGGCTGGAAGAAAAATTTAAGCAACCATCATCAAGTTCATGGACAAGATCTGACCCCACACTAGTTTCATTACCCTCTTGACCTTTATCCATATGCTGTGCACTGTTATGCCCATTCTTTATATGCGATTTGCTCATATAATCTGAAATATAAACTTCAAAATCAACCCCTTCTCTGACAACTACAAGGATGGAAATGAAACTGGACTTCTCTGGCCTGATATGATCATGAATACTTATTGCTTCACATTCATTTCTTGGGGTGCACTTGTCATCTGATTTGTCCTCATGGAGCTTCAAACATTGGGCAAGACATAATACATTACTGTCATCGTGAGCTGACTCTTCACAGTTTTCTTCATACTCATCATACTGGGTTCCTGATTGGCCTCCTAGAACAGCAGATGGATCCAGCAAACACTGCTCCATGGAGGCACAATTCTGTTCATTGGTCTGGGGCATATTAGCACTCAATCTGGGGGTTTTATGTACGCCTTTCTTATACCCACACTGCAAGTTTTCTTTGTTGAGAATGCTTATGATTTCATTACAACCATCTTCTGCTCCAAGAGAAGCCCTATGCTCTTCCTTGTGACAGTCAATTTTTATTTCATCATCGGTCTTTTCAACAATTATGGAGCTTGTTCTGGAACTGGGAGTATTCCTGGGCAGTTTGTATGCTATTTTAGCCCAATCTGAAACAAGGTCCTTGTCCAAAATTGAATCTGGGAAATCCTCTTTGATGATATCTTCATCATTACCACCATATACCTGCAACAAGCCTGTGAGATGATCAAATTTAGACTTCCGCTTCTGCTGCTGCAAATTTGAGTCAAGAATTGTGCAAGAGGGTCGGGTTTTTATGATAGGAAAAGTCTGATCCTTTACAAAAACTAGGCTGGTATAATTTCTGCCAAGACACCAGTCACATTCTCTTTCACTTGTAAGATCATTTCCTGTAGCATACCAGGAGACTTCCGAGAATACTACAAAAACAATACATTCTGCATTTCCTGTCACTGCGTTCCTTTGGGTTATATAGGAGTTTTTCTCATTATCATTCATCTCTTCAACAATGTGACCAAACACACTGTCACCCAGCTGAGTAATTGCAGCAGAATCATCTATATGGGTGCTGGAACTAGGGACCTGTTATCGCACAGTTTGTAGCTAGGTCAAATGGCTAGAAGATAGAGGCCAAACTGGCGTAATAGGGACCTACCCCACTCAATGTCACCTCAATGGGGAGGTTCTTTCTCTTTAGGGAGGTTAGGCCTAGGGGAGACATCCCCGGTAACCTGGGGTTTTGAAGAGGCAAAGGTATAAAGGTCAAAGTAAAAGTCCCTCCTCACAGGTTACCACCAAGGTCAGATAGTTCGGCTAAACAACCAATAATGAAGTGTAGCCCCAAATGAGAACACTTGCCCGGAACAAGACAATAGCAAAACAATATATGCAGGCTATAATTCAATGGGTTATTTCTTCATATAACTATTCGATATCAATATATTAGCAATTATGACAATAGATATTGACGAGATCAATGTTAATTAATATAGCAATGGAACGATATCAATTCATCAATAAATATTGAGATGATGTAGCAAACAATGTATCCAATCAATCCCTTACTCAATAAATTCTTTAAAACACCATCTAATTGCTTATCAACAGAGA
>SNQJ01S0042041.1:66626-78434 GCA_010110895.2 Picea sitchensis
CCCACGACCCCCTATTTTTTTTTATTTCGCCTCTGAGACGCTTTAGAACGCCCGAAACGTCGGTCGTACGGGCTAGTACGGCCAGGAAACGTCGTCGACCGTACCGTACGACGTTTCCAAATAGGGGAACGTCGTACGGTACGGCTGGCAACGTTTCCTGGCCGTACCGTACTCGTACCAACATTTTTCTTCGTTTCGGGGGGGACAGGGGGGGTAGCATTTCCTGCAACTTGGGTTTATACACACCCATATATATACAACAACCTATTTCCTTCAAATTATTTTCGGTCTGCTATGTAACTCAGTTTCAGGGATAAGTCACACATCTGATCTGAGAATGTGTCATTCATTTGATGTCTTGTAATCATTTCAAATCAATGTATCTTTTGTAATACTGACAATGCTGAAAACACCTTCAAAATATCTCTATCTACACTAGTTCTCAGGGAAAAAGAGACCATCCAAGAAGCTAATCAAAATGATCACGACTTATTTTACTGTGAATACATATAGAGTTGGTTATGTCTTCTTCAAACAACTCAGTCGTATAAGAGTTCCTTGTTCTGCTATAGGATGTGGTTATAATGTGCTGGAAATTGTGGAGTGTTGTTATTCCAGATTCATCTTTCCTTTCTGCTCCCAATTTAGCAGTGATGCCACCACCGGCTAGAACTACAATGAGAGTTGTCTTTTCTTTGTTTACAATCCAAACAACAGAAAATGCAAGACTTCCTTGGGCTTGGGGGGGGGGGATCTAGAAGGTCACTATTTATATGCATGGCAACTCATTTACACTTCAAAGAAACCATGATCCTCTTCACATAGACCTCAAAAATGACACCGTGTTTACCTTATGATGAAAGAAAAATTGAAGGTTCATGTTACAACATCTACCATACTAACATCATGGATTATTTCTTACATGATCTCTCAAACAATCCTGTGCAAACCAAGGGGTAACATCTTCCAACACCTTTTGTGATACCCAACAGGTTGGTGGGTAACAAGGCATACAAAAGTAGTGAAAAATACATTGGTTCAACTTTTGAGGGGTTACAATCAAAAGCATCCTAGGAACTAGGGCAAAAATTTGGTTTATATTCAACACTCTTATAACAGAGAAGTCCATACTTGTACTAGTGAGTCCCCCTTTGAAACTTGTTTTATGTATTTTCCACCTTCGCCTTTAGATGTTGTGTATGGGTAGTAAGGAGGAGTTAGAGAAGACAATACAAGAGAAGCATTGAAGGATGAAAAGTTTGTCGATAAGATCAGGCAGATCCATTTGCAAGTCTAAGAGACATTGAAGAAGTCACAAGAAAGGTACAAGGCATGGCATGATCACCACATGATTGAGAAAACATTCAAGGTGGGAGACAGAGTTTAGTTGTCTCTGATCAAAGAAAGTCTTTAGGGTCTTGGTAAGAAAATCAAGGCTCTATGGTGTGGTCTTTTTGAAGTGTTGGAGAAGGTGGGTGATGATGCCTACAAACTCAAACTACCCTTGTATATGCACATTTACTTAGTGGTGAGTGTGGAGAATCTGAAATTCTATGAGCCTTCCATGTTGGATTAGGAAAATGATGAACAAGTCTTACCTAGCATAGAGGTATTAACACCAGAGGCTTAGGTAGGGTTAGTAGAAGATACAATTTTACAAAAGAAGTCTAGAACAACCAGACGAGGGTAGTATGAACTCTGGCAGGTTGCACTGAAAGAACAACTTCCAGGAAAGTAAAACTTCCAGGAAAGTGAAACTTCCAGGAAAGGACAAATGGTACTCTAGAGTGAAGGTAGAGGAAAAATTTCCTCACCTCCTTCAGTAAAAGGTTTTGGGACCAAAAGCCTCCCTAAATGTGGAGGTGTGATCCAAAATGGATCATTATATATTTTTTCATCTATTTTGGTACTTTATAGGTGGAAAAATTGGAGTTGTTGACTTGTAGGACCCACTTGAAGGGCAGGTTCCCCTTTCAAGATTTGGGGTCCAAAACCTTCTAGAGCCCTATTTGAGGCCTTAAATGGTCATTTTCGAGGTCAAAACTTTGCAAGCATATCTCTCAACCTTTTGATGTTCTGCACTTCAAGAGCTCTGCAATGGCACAGAAATCACCTCAATCGGAGCTCATATCCAGAAGTTGTGCCTTCCATTACTCACATGTGTGGAATTTCAAGATTATTCTAAAGGGTCCAAAACCCTAACAATAATTGGGAGTTGAGGCATGCAAACAATGCTAACCTTAACCCTAAATTGCTATCAGACTATGTTAAATACTGGGTTGCTAGGAATGGTAGGGGTTCCATTCTTATTGTATTGAGTATTGTTCCATATGAGAGCAGAGCATTGAGAGTGGGATATTGAGGGAGATCACGGGAAGAAGAGATCCTATAGCAGTGATATTGGCCACAATGTCCATGGAATCTCCATAGTGAGTGCCCCTTTCTTTGTAATTGCATTTCATAATTGAAAAGAAAAGAGCAAAGCAGAGGCCCCACCTTATAGTTGGGTTTTTCCTGTATTGAGTTTTCCTAGGGTACATCTTGTGCTCATTGTGTGGATGGTGTGTCATTGCTTGTCTCTTTCATTTCATTTTTTAGCTTATTTCGGTAATTTTTGTGTTAAAATTGGAAATATTAAGTCTGCAATCTTCAGTGGAATATTGCATAGTAAAAAGATTGTAGAATATTATAAGATCTATTGTGACGAACTGTTCTAGTGGAATATCCATGGAATTTTATAGATCAATATACCTCCTCATCCATCTACAACCTCTTAAACGCAAACACAGTAGTGCGGAAATACTCAAATATAAACTTACAACGCAATTTCCACAGAGAGAACATTGCAACAATTGGAATGTAGTGCCACAAGCTATCGTGATTCATAAATGCATCAAGATGAGTGAATTACATTCTCTGAAAAGAGATGATCTCCAATTAACTGTACCTTGTAACATGTACAATCTATTCTAAGCTTGCTTCTAGCATTGATAAGAAAATTGGCACTCCCAAAGAATGTGTTTCAGAGTTTTAGCTTTGGATCAAGAAAGGCACTTGCCATCAGTGAGACCACTCTTTGCTCATCGGACCTTAGTTGGCAGCCCCTAATAAATAACCAGCCATGCAAATACTCTTGAGTTTGTAAGAGATTCTATAAGATCAAACCTTGCTCAACTTGGCAATCCAACAAAATTCTACATCCGAGGAAGACCACCTTGCATTCAGAATGGGAACCAAGGGAAACTTCCTATGTATAAGTTGATATAACTTCTTGCTATCATATTCATGAATAAACTTATCATAAGCCCACGACCAATCTCTCCAGATTGGACCATGAATATTATTACTCATTTCCAGCAATCTCTCCAGATTGGACCATGAATATTATTACTCATTTTGAATAGATCTTAGTTGGAAGAAGGCTTTGTAGCTCTCTAATAGTAGATCTTTCTAAAGGTAGCAAGGATTTTTTGCGGGCCAAAGTTATCCACTCAAGCCACATTCTTTTTTTGGATCCCATAAGTCTTTTCACAGACAGATTTCCTTCTTGCTTAACGTCTTAGATTAAAAATTAGAGGGATTCAACAATGGATTGGTAGTGTATCTTCCAACCCCAAATGTGGCAGAAGGAAAGATCCCATCCTCTTAAGTTGGTTGAAAACTCCCAAGACAACCATTTAGCTACATGTTTCCATGACCCCCATATAGTTTTGAAGATGAAAGAATCATGAGTTTTGAAGAGATAGAGCGTTGAAATAATGTCACATAAATCAAAGTGCCCATAAATCTTACAATTGTGTTTTTCCTGGGAAAATCTATAAACTAGGAGTCTTCCAAGGAGCCAAACCATCAATGCACTGAACAATCTATTTTTCTGCAAGGATCTTCCGGAGTAAAAATGTCAATGAAACCAAGTCTTCCTTTTGACTTTGGAAGAATGCAAGCGTGCCATGGTACCATGGGAATGCCTCTATCGCCAACATATATCGCCCAATCAAAAGATATTGAAATTCTCTCAAGCATTCCAAAATGGGACTTACTTGGGAACCAACAAGAGACATAATAAATGTGATTGGCCTACAAAATCTTAGAGATGACTGTTAGCTTACCAACAAATGGGAGATCTTTGAATTGCCAATACTGCAACTTAGCTTGGAGCCTTTTCAAACACCCTTCCCACATCGTGGTAGGGGATAGACCAATTGCAAATGGGATGCCAAGATATCTCACAATGTCACCATCTTGAATGTGCTTCCACGAATGGTGAATGATGGAATCCAACCTGAGGGATCCTCAACACCCATAAACCAAAACTCAATTTTGTGGTCACTAATAATTGTTCTTGAAGCAATATAAAAGGTATCCAAACAAGTAATAGAAGAATTTACCAAGGTCTGACACACACATACTAATAGGAAGGAATAGCCTCTGTATCCCTAGGAATCCTGAGCCACGAATGAGTCCTTGGTCATTGGCCTCCTCAAGAAGGTACCCAAGCACATTGACTCCCAAAACATACGTATAATGGACCACTGGACAACCCTGTCTAATAGAATGATGAAGCACAATGTGATCAGAGAAAGAACCATTGATTAAGACCAATGCTAAGGAATTTGAGATTAAGGATCTAACCATCCTTGTCAAAGAGGGCCCAAAGCCTAATCAATGCAGCATATGCAAAATGAATCCCCATTCAACCGATCATAGGGTTTATCAAAATCAATCCCGAGGAAAAGCGAATCCTGGTATGTTTCTCTCATCCATTCCATAGATTCTCAAATAGTAGTTACCCTATCTAAGATGAATCTTGTATAAATATTTATTGTTTCAACCCGACAATTAGAGAAGTTAATTTTCGGATGTACAATGCAAGAACCTTAGTAATTATTGTATAGGTTGTATTTAATAATGTGATGGGCTGCCAACCACTAATAATGTCCCTTCCTGAGTTTTTAGAGATCAATTTGATCAACCCCTGATACAAAACTCAGACAATCTGCCTTGAGCAAACACTTCCCGTGACCAAATCATCACCCACCGTGTCCCACATGGTCTTGAAAAACTCACAAGGAAAACCATCAAGACCCAAAGATTCACCATTCTTCATTTTATTTAGAGCTATGTACAACTCATCCTTTGATATTTCTTTACTCAGCATATCCCTGTCCATAACTGAAACCTTGGTGGGGACCACTTTTAAACATTATTTTCTAGCATTTCTGATCGAGTCTGTAATGGGCAAATATATTCTGAAAAATGTAACCCAAACATATTCTCTACCACACGGTACACACAGATCCTCCTCAAGCTTGCCATCAGGTCTTCTAAGGCCTAATTTTTTTTCCATGCATTCTTCCTCATAAGTAAGCATGGAATTTAGATGCTTTGTCACCATCCTCCCATGAAGACGGCCCTAACCCTATCTCCCCTGACCATGTACTCCTCACTGTTGATAAAATGCTCCGACTACTACCTCTTATTGAAGAGAAGTTTTGAGAAGATCCTCTGGAAGAAGCATCTTGATCTTCTCAAGTTCCTGCAGAACTTGTTTAAGCTTGCACTTCTGTTACAAGGAACTGCTCTGCCCCAACCATGAATAACTTTGATTGTTTTATGTACCGCTGAGTCCCACCATATGATCCACCCCCTATCACCTTGGAGGTGAGGAATGGAATTCCATACTCTGTGAGCAAGGGCCTGGATAGTTTATGCTCCTAACCTCATGCAGGATAGGATATCTCTTTGGGATTGGCTGGCTTCTTCCTTGCCGAGGCTGATTTGGTCTTGCAAGGCAATTTTAATATGATAAAGTGGGCAGTTGACCATGGTCTCCTATTGGTGGGCCTGGAGAAAATAGCTTGGAACAGGTGTAAGACAGCTCTTCAGATTTATGATCCAATTTGGAAAAAGAATGTCTTGGACTATGGTGTCTGATTTACTTGGTGCAACATGAGGCAGGGCAATCAGCGAATTCAAGCTAGGTTGGACAGATTTAGTGGCCCTAAGGAGGATTTTTACCTGTCTTGGAGTTCAGCGACTAATTATCATAGATATGGATGCTGTTGGTCTGATCATCGGCCAATCAGTGTCCATATCCACTGGTTGGGCTCACGAGGACTTAACAACCTCTTCTTTTAAATATAATGTATCCCATTTGGCTTCCAAGGTTTTCTGCACCCTTGTCACTGCTTACTTTTTTACAGATGCAGTAGTTTTGGAATTTGTATCTTATTCTCACATCCTGTTCATCTTTTATATATGAGTGTCCAGAGGAAACGTATGTTTCATTTGTGCTTGGCCCTGTAGGCTGTGGGTTGGGCACGATGCATGTTTTTCCTGTCAACCATTGTAACATTTTTGGCCCATCATCACTGTGCACTTTATTACATTATTGCTAATTTGCTACGAAGTCTTCTAGGCGCAAATCTTCTCTTAGGCATTTATATCTTTCTTTATTGCTTCCAATCTACACTGAGTTTAAAGTGGTCAATTAGAGCAAACATCTCAACTCTGTAATACAAAAGAAGAACAGTTGCATTAACAATTATGGTAACAAAGTATTGAAATCTGCTAGAAAAAATAAAGTAAATTTGATACTTCTTTTCTGGAAGACATTGTTGGCATGCTTAAAAAAATGTTTATTCCTGTTGTTTTCAGGCAATTTTCCAGAGGTATCCACGGCCTGAAAAAGAGTATCAGTCATTTTCACTGGTATGCAATGATAGATCACTCGATTTGGTATGCCATCTTTTGGCTTAAAGCACCACTTTCACATTTGATGGAGTAAAAAATATTAACATGGAATCCAATTTGAACATTGCATAACTTCTAGAATGTTCTATACATTTATTCCTCAACCGATACAAAACTTTTTTCTATTTTTTTCTACATGTACAAAATTTGGATTTTCTAAGTCTGCATTTAAGTGGTAGTTTTACTTCAGAGCACCTAAGGGCAGGTTATTTTTTTTATTTCGGATTTGTAAGGATAAAGATGAAGCAGAAGTTTGGTTTATTGGGCTTAAAGCACTTATTTTTTTTATTTCGGATTTGTAAGGATAAAGATGAAGCAGAAGTTTGGTTTATTGGGCTTAAAGCACTGATCTCACGTGGTCATCATATAAAATGGAAAACAGACTCGAAAATTGATGGAGCAGCATCATCTGAAACGAGCAGCCCTATTAGTTACACTAGAAGAAATTCCCCTCTGAGCTTCCCATTTGGTAGTGCAGACAGTATACAGAAGGTACGGCATGATCAGCTTGGGACTTTCAAACGGTCCTTTGTCAAATTCTGATTGTTAACTTTCAAGTAGGAATCAACAGGATTTTCTTTCTCAAACAGTTTTTAGATCAGTATATACAATGTTTCATCGTGCTCTACGCTGTTGACATTTTTAGTCGACAATTGTCTGTTGGAGTCACATTTGTTTCCCTTGTTATTTCAAGATTCTGGAGACATGCCGCGGAGTCAGAGCTCTTCCGGGAGTCCTCGACACGGTTTAGAGGAGGCTTCTTCTGATAGGATATTGTTTGCTCCACTACCACCGATTCGTTTCTTCAAGTCCGGTTCTGTTGGAGGTTCTGTTCGTTCAAGGTCATCAGAAGCTAGTTCAGACAGCGTAAATGGACATACAAGAGTAACGACAACAGATGCTTTTAGAATTAGCCTGTCGAGTGCGGTAAGTTCATCCTCAAGCGAAGGTTCAGGTCAAGATGATGGGGATGCCTTGGGTGATGTCTTTATATGGGGAGAAGGCACCGGGGATGGGGTTTTGGGTGGTGGTGTGTATAGAGTTGGAAATTCTACTGATCCCAAACTAGACGCATTTTTACCAAAAGCTTTGGAATCAGCAGTGGTATTGGATGTTCATTATATCGCTTGTGGTGGGCGGCATGCTGCTCTGGTAACAAAGCAAGGGGAGGTCTTTTGCTGGGGAGAGGAATCAGGAGGTCGGCTTGGTCATGGAGTGGATGCAGATGTTTCTAAGCCTAAATTTGTACATGCTCTTGCCAATACGAACATTGAACTTGTAGCTTGTGGGGAGTATCATACATGTGCTGTCACTCTCTCTGGAGATCTCTATACATGGGGTGATGGAACTCACAATTTTGGGCTTCTAGGACATGGGAAGAAAGTGAGTCATTGGGTACCCAAAAAAGTAAATGGTCTTTTGGAGGGAATACATGTCTCTTCAATTTCTTGTGGACCTTGGCACACCGCTGTTGTAACCTCAGCAGGTCAATTGTTTACATTTGGTGATGGAACATTTGGTGTGTTGGGGCATGGGGATCGAAAAAGTGCAGCTTCACCTAGAGAAGTTGAATCCTTAAAGGGATTGAGGACTGTAAGAGCAGCTTGTGGGGTGTGGCATACTGCTGCTGTAGTGCAAGTTATGGTGGGGTCTTCAAACTTTAGCAATTGCTCATCTGGGAAGCTATTTACTTGGGGAGATGGGGATAAATGCAGGCTTGGGCATGTAGACAAGGATCCCAGACTTATTCCAACCTGTGTGACTGCACTTGTTGAACCTAATTTCCGACAAGTAGCATGTGGGCACAGCCTTACGGTGGCTCTCACAACGTCAGGGCATGTATATACAATGGGTAGCCCTGTTAATGGTCAGTTGGGAAATCCTCAAGCTGATGGGAAGCTTCCAGTACGTGTGGAAGGTAAGCTTCGTGATGTATTTGTAGAGGATATAGCATGTGGTGCTTATCATGTTGGAGTTTTGACATCAAACACACAAGTGTACACATGGGGAAAGGGGGCAAATGGACGGTTAGGTCATGGTGATATTGAAGATAGAAATTCTCCAACTTTGATTGAAGCACTAAAAGACAAACAAGTCAAAAGTGTAGTGTGCGGTTCTAGTTTCACAGCAGCTATCTGTCTTCATAAGTGGGTGTCAGGTGTTGACCAATCTATGTGTTCAGGTTGTCGGCTTCCTTTTGGTTTTAGAAGAAAACGTCATAATTGCTATAATTGTGGGCTTGTTTTCTGCCATGCATGCAGTGCCAAGAAGTCCCTCAAGGCTTCTTTGGCTCCAAATCCTATTAAGCCATATCGTGTTTGTGATAATTGCTATATCAAGTTGAAGAAGGCTACTGAAGCTGGTTTGACATACAATACTTTGGGGATCAATAGAGGAAGTGCCAATCAGCATTCCTATGATCTTGGGGAGAAACAGGAAAAGTTTGATGCCAAAACAAATTTACAGTTTTCCAGGTTCTCTAACATGGAATCATCTGAACAAATTGAGAGTAGATCATCCTCTAGAAGAAACAGGAAACTGGAATTTCATAGCAGCCGAGTATCTCCAGTTCCAAATGGCAATTCACAGTGGGGGAGCACAAATATTCGACGATCCGTCACTCCCATTTTTGGTTCTTCGAAGAAAATTTTCTCTGCATCTGTTCCTGGGTCAAGAATTGTTTCTCTGGCAATATCACCAATTTCAAGACGTCCCAGTCCACGTCGCTCTGCAACCTCAACTCCAACACTTTCAGGCCTAACTTCTCTAAAACTTTTAGTTGATGATGCGAAGAAGGCAAATGATACGTTAAACCAAGAAGTTGTTAATCTGAACGTGCAGGTACATATGTTTTATGTTTCATCTGCTGCTAGATGTGTGCATTTGAAGGGAATTATCTTTGCTTACGGTTCACACAATTTTTTTTAAGGTTAATGCACATTCATATAAAATCAAGGCTTTTAGAAGGGCCCTGCGTTTTTTCAGTACTACTTTGATATCTTTGAAGATGCGAAAAACTTAGATGTGAAAAATAGGAAAAATCCAAACTTCGTTTAATATTATCTTTAGCATATTTCCGAAGGATTGGCTTTGATCCTCCCTGTGGTTAAACATACATTTTGTTCCTCGTTATGAAACAATGAGCTGTAACTCTATTATCATTTTAATTTTTGACTGTGTGATTCTGTCGGTCTGCATGCAATGTTCTCTTGAATTGTAGGTCTGTCACTGGAATGTAATTTGGTTCTGTCACCAGTGTCTTTTCTGTCATTGGAAGGTAAATTGGTTTTGGATATTTCATCCTTGGTTTTTGTTTAGTTACTTGTGTGGAAATATTGATGGTTTTGGTGTAAAATCTGCCATTTAATGAGTTTGCCTGGAAGCATCTTCAAATATCATAATAATCGTTAGAAATAATGACTGTAGCGAGAGAAGATAGGTAGAATTCCGTAAGTAAGGCTAAGATATTTCTAGGTGGAATTTTCCTCTCGTAAGCAAGAGTAAGAGCGAAACATGTCACAAGTGGGATTTGAACTGAACCCAAGTGAAGAGGATAACATTTCTCCTCCCCACTAGACCCAATTGACACACTAATTGATTACTTATCAAATGCGTAGTTGATTGCTTATCAAATACCTTTGATACAACCACCTTGTAGTTGATTGAAACATTGCTTCAGAACGTCAAAACTGTGGATTCAAATCTTCCTGACAACTGACCCAACTTCCTGAGGCCATAAGTTTCTCATGTGTTTTCCCCTCGGTATTCAGAGACATGCACTGAACAATTGGACTGGAGTTTAATTGCTATTCCAGGCCCTTTTTAGGTGGTTCCATCTACAAAGGCTCCAAAATGCTTCAACTCAACCCCTTCTGGAAGTTTAACTTATCCATATGCTATGGGTGAATAATCTTGTGTTTAGTTTTTTTTTGGCTAGAAAATATGTATTCCAAATTTGGGTTGTCATTGTGCAAGTTAAGTAGGTATTATCATTAAGTTCATTTCTTTGTTAGGCATATGTATGTGAATCTTATTAGTGTTGAAAGGTTTGTTGCACCTAATCTATATTTAAGGTCAAGGTCAAGCCAGACACCAAACCAGACATTAAATTGGTGTATGAACCCCTTGTTTGTGGGACAAGGGACTCCCTCTGCAGAGCGATTTGACTACTAAATTCTACGGAGGTATACATACCCTACCCCCTCTGGATTTGAACCTGTGACCTCCAAGAAGGAAATATATGTTCTTAACCATTATGATATATATATATATCAAAGTGGATCCATTTTAACTCCGGATCTTTAAAGCATCGAGAGATTTGAATCTCAAATATTTTTGGATTCTTTTTAGTACTTAATAGATCAAAAGTTAAAATGGATCTATATTGTTAAGTTACAACACAAATTTCCCACAGTGAAATTATTGAAACATATATGGTTGTTCTTAAGTGAAATTGTTAAATTTATAGCAGCTGCAAGAGCCATTCTCCGGGAGGATGGCAAAGACCCTAGCCGAGATCTAGGGCCCCCCCAGTGCACTCCTGGGGTACTTGGTCTGGGACCAAACAGTCAGTGCCATGGCAAAAGACCCTTGTTAGGGCCCCCAGTATATGACTGGGGTTCTTGGTATGGGACCAAGCAGTAAAGACCCTTGTTAGGGCCCCCAGTATATGACTGGGGTTCTTGGTCTAGGACCAAGCAATAAAGACCCTTGAGAGGGCCCCTAGTATATGACTGGGGTTCTTGGTCTGGGACCAAGCAGTTAAAGCCCCTAGATATGTCTAGGGCCCCTGGACATGGTCCAGGGTACCCATGCCTGGGGCATGGGTTGATCCTTGGTCTTGCACCTTGGTGGATAAGACCAATGTTTTAAAAACCGAAACCGGTCGAGGGTTCAACCTGAACCGGAACCGGAACCGGTTTCAATGAATTGGTTTTTTTAAAAAATACATAAAATATTTAAATTTTAACGAAAAAATATATTTTTAAGATTTTAAATCATGTTTCCAAAGCATTAGAGACAATTAGAGACAAAATATCCAAAGTATGCTCATGA
>SNQJ01S0042041.1:171614-186248 GCA_010110895.2 Picea sitchensis
GGGATGAGAATATTCCCTATGTTCAACATAGCTGCAACCTATCCCTACACAGCTCAATCGACCACATCCCCTTTTAGGCAGGGTTTGGATTCCAACCATTGGGTCCCATGGATGTTTCACTACCCCTTGCGTCCACCCCGATCGACTCATCATTTGCTCCAATTGAAGCTAAAAAAGCCACCTGGTTCATTGAGCGGATCTAGTACATTTTCCAACAGGTTCATGATATTTCACATAAGTCCAATGCGAAGTACAAGTAGTGCCATGGTCAACATCGGGTGCCAGATAAGTTTCAGGTGGGAGACAAAGTTTGGTTTCACTTGCAGAAAGAATACCTTATAGGGCCCCATCTAAATCTTCTCCCACTCCGTTATGGATCTTACGCAATCACCAAGGTTGTGGGTGACAATGATTTTGAGCTCAACATTCCCCCTTTCCTTGGCCTGCACCCAATGTTCAACGTGGATCTCAATCGACCATATTTCCCACAATTATTGGACACCTCAGAGATAGAAAAACAATTGACACCAACATAGCTCAACCCTGACTACCTGCAATAGGAATACAATGATCAGATTGTGGACACACAGATCAAGGGAACTCGCTAGCAAAGGATCCAACTTTATCAAGTTGTCAAAGCAGGGCAGCTCCTGCACCAAGGCAAGTGGCTCACCCAGGGCCAAATTTAGAAGAAATTTCCTCACCTGATGGGGGAACTCAACAAATGGAGAACATTTCTTTTTAAGGGGAGGGATTGATCCATATGGATTTTGGTGGCCTCCCACCTATTCCAATTGGCTCATTTTGGAAAATTTTTAGATTGGAAAGTTTCCCACATTTTTAGGGCTCGCCATAGTTGGGAAGTAGATAGAGTTAGAGTCTGATGACAACATGAGTATTCCTTGGATAGACCTTTCCAACAGCCTATCGTGCACCTAAAATGGAGATTGTATGCAAAAGTTACGACCTAGAGAAGTTGATGTACTAACTTACCCCAATGGGCCGACATGACTTTTGGTGCTTCATCTCCTAGGGTTAGGTTTTTGGATGTCTAGGGTTTTGACATTCCTGTTTATTGTAAAAAGGATTGGAGAGCCTCATTGTAACCATCTTCTTGCGAATGAGTGCAACCACCACATCTCTTCTTAGAGATAATCTGCCACCATTCTAGGAATCTTGTTTTTAGTCTGCATTTTACAATTTTAACATATTTCCTTATTGAATAGAAGCCAATTTTACCGTATCTCTGTTATTTTTCCTTGTGATTCTGTGTTAAGCATAATAATAATCTGTATTCATTTTGTTTTGTTCATAAAATCCGGATCAGTGGTATTAGAGCAATCTTCTCCTTATCATTCTTAATGCATGTCCCTGAAGAGGTTAGGGTACAAAGAATTGGGTCTCGAGCTTGTTTCTCTTGAGGACAAAAGCTATCGCATGCCCAAGAGACCTCTCATGGCAGGAGAAAAGAAAGACGTCGGGATAGGAGATCCTTTCAAAATGTTTCTCGAGGAATCCCTCACGCAACAGAGGAATGAGATGATGGATAGTTTTGCACAAATCCTTTGGCGACTACCAACAAACGACACATCTTCCTCGAGCGGAGGCGCTACCCCCTTCAAGGTACAAATAAAATTTGATATTCCTATGAAGGTCAGATAGATGCAAATTTTGTAGAAAAATGATTGAATCTACTATAAGGGTATTTTTTTGTCCATAACTTTTCGAATAGAGAAAATATTACTTTTTCACTCCTCAAAGTTGTTCCCCATGTCAAAGATCGATGGGAAACTTTCTGTGAGCAAAAGGAAATAGAGGATCCCTTCAGGACTATCATCTCCCCATTTCGGGACATTCTTGTGAGGAAGTAGATATTCTCATGAATTCTACAGTAACATGCTCTATGATCTCATCTCTTGGGTCCAAAGGAATTTTAAGAGCACATCGTCCCTTAGTGTATCGAGGGTGGATTAATATTGTATTGATGATACATTTATGTCCTCATGCTCTGATTCTTTCCACACAATCATAGTGTTTTCCCTGCATGAAACCCAATGAATATATATATGTTAGATGAAAAGAAACCATTTTGAGATTTTTTTTATTTTTTGGCTATTTTGGGCCTTGCCACACCTATTCATGGGGAAATAAGTGATAGGCCGGAAATTTTCTATGGATTATCCATGACTAGGGCATTTTGGTTGTGGTTTTTTGGTGGCAAACCCATGTCCATGCAAAGGAAAACCTGACAAAGTTTTCCACCTTACAAAAAAACATTGTTTCCTGGAATCTCCCACAATCTTCACTAGAAATTATGAGGGTAAAATGGTTTTTTAGCATAGGTACATTTTTTCAAAGTTAAATGGTAAAAATTAGACTTATTGACCATATATAGACTACTTGTTTTCCTTTTAGGGTCCGAAATAACCATTTTTTCACCTTAGTCAAAATGCACCCTCTCATTACTTCGTAATTCTACTTTGAAATTGTTTTATGAGATTCACATGACATTATTTAACCCATGGACTAGTGTATGTTGATGATTTTTATAGGATTGGATGATTAAAGTTTTGGTAATTTACATGGAAAACATCACTAAACCATGAGGTATGTGTTTCAATATGGCATATAGAGATAGGTTTTTCTCTACATTCCAATCTTTCATTATTGACCACACTGATGCTAACATTATGCCTTAGGTTCAACCCCTCCCTATTGCAACATTAGACTCTCTTCTTTGTTGCACATCATAACGTTTTTTGTAGTGCCTACCCTCCATGGGATTCCCTAGTTAGCATTCCTTTTTCCATTTGGCACCCACCCTATGTTTACTCATAGGATTGGGAACTCGTATTTATCCCTACCATGATTTAAAACTTGAGACCTCATGCTTCTGTGTTAATATGTTTTCTAGCCATGTCTTGAAGGGGTTCCCATTATTTTTGCTTCTTTGCAGTTGCATGTGCTTATTGCCTTTTTCATCTTGGTGCATAATACTACATTGTTGTTTTCTTGATCATTCTTTTCACTTTGCAATCACTCTCGACCATTTGTCATTTGCATTAATTTTCCTCTATTTTGCGACCATTTATCCCTACAGAAAACAACTATGAGTGGACATCACTTTCCCAACACATTTTTTGCATAGGTTTGTTCCATGAACTTGGAATGTAGTTGCATTCCACTGAGCTACTCATTTTCTCCAATGTAGCATACTTTTGTCTCTTTTTCATGCTCATAAAAACATGAAAAAGACACAAAAATACAAAAAAAAATGTAAAAAAATGGGGGTGGGGTGGGGTTCTCGATTTGTATTTAGTTTGAATTTCATCTCTCAATTTTTATTACCCTTAAAAATGAAACCAATTTGTGTCAATTTGGGATTTATATTTCCTTAGTAGTTTTACCTTGATTATGAGTTTTTCACTCCTCTAGTTGGTTATTCTTCTAGTCATTATGGAGCATGCTTCAGTGCCTCATATGTTGTTTCACTGTTTGATTGTCCCTTTTGAGTCAATGTTTCCCAAGTCCTTGTTATGTCATGTTATATGTCCAAGGGAAATTGAACCTAAGTCATCCATTATTCAACCTTGTTGACCTTTTATGTCATCCATCCCCGTGTTTTTTGTACTTGCTCATTTCTCTCTTCACAAAATATCTTAGTTATTGTTTCATATAGACTAATGTGTGATACATGAAATCCTTCCTTTTGAAAAATCTCTTCCTATTGATACTAGATCATTATCTAAGAAGTGGATCTAGAAACCAGATAGTAACTTGGGACTTGTAGACGTCAATGGTAGGATTCCTTATGATAAACAATGGGTTCATATCAATGACCCCCGATTGATTGATTCTACAAGTGTTCAAAATTACATCCTATATTCACACTCACTATATTGTACTATATACTATGAGCTCCATTTTCATTATTGGTGGGTCCCCTCACATATGTTAATGGTATTCATCAATGATTGGTAATTAGATGGTTTCTACCATGCTCGATATCAATTCATTTATTCACATGATGTATATTTGTACAATTAATAAGTTTGATTTGAATATGTTGGGCTAAGGAAATTCTCCATCAATTTTACCCTTCCTAAGTTGTGCAAGTTTATATTATTGCTTCATAAGTACTTTTAAGGCCACATTGGCACTCTCAATCTTGATATATGTCTTCCCAATGTATTCTATGACATAGATCCACATTATATTTCTCATGGCTATGATATCTTATATGACATGGATCCACCATGTACTTTTATGTGATCATAGTGTATTTTGTTAAAAGTCATGTTTATTCATATATTTGATCATGGGTATGCCCACGTTGAGGGTGATCTATATATTATATGTTGATCTTTGTTTGCATATTCTTCCTAGTTCCTTGATCCATAGAGCTCCTCCTTAAGCCACTCATCACCATGTGTTTTTGTAATGTGTTTTGGACATTAGTTCCTCTTATGAAATCATACATTAGGGGGAATCTATTGTACTTTTATTTTGTACCATAGGCCAAGTAATGATGTTATGAATTTATTTTTTATTATTTATTTATTTTTTTATGTCTGGAGGAATCAACAACTAGTTGGGCACGTGCTCGCATTACACGTGGCCGTGTTATCCAACTGCTACCACTATAACCTCCAGGTGTGCCCACGAGGCCCCATACGCGACACACATTGTAAGTCGGGGGGAATTGAACTCGAAACCTCATGGAACTTCATTTTCACRGCACTTGCCAATTGAGCTGCCCCCYCGGGGGCATGATGTTATGAATTTTAATTACAGTTTCACCAAGGAAATTTCTCACAAAATCTTATAAAAATACCTGGATGCATTTTTTTCCTATAAGAATGGAAGCTGGCCATGACTTCCTCATAGATAAGGCACAAACATGGTTTTCCCATACAAAACCTATCACCACCCCTTGGAACTTCAATAACTTGGATATTTACAAGGAAATCAACAAGGACTGGGTTGGAAAAATCTCATAATTGAGTAAGGAACTTGTGCATGACTATGATTTTCTTAGTTCACATGCCATGAATCCTATCTTCAAGCTCCTCCAATAATATATAGAAGAATCCAAATCTAGGGGATGAGATATATAATTAGAAATATAAACATCCTTATACTGGTGAATTACATAAATATCCTTTGTTCTTGAGTTTTCTACATATTGTTGATTGTTGGGAATCAACACTAGTGTGAGTAAATCCTATGTGAGAGCTTCATTTGCTTTCTTACCACGATATGGTGCTAGGTCATGCTTGTTCAACTAGGTGAGTTTGTGGCTAAGGAGAAGAGTTACATGTCTTGGAGCTAGGAGTACGGTGAAATATATCAAGGTATCATCTATTTCTATAGTCTCATTTATTTAATATAGATATACACTCTTTCCCCCCAAACAAATATTTATAATTCATTGATCTATATTGTATCTTGAATTGAGTTTTTTGGTCTCAATAGGATTGAGCTATTATATTAGAGATTGTATCATGCAATATTTCATTTGTGATGTTCTAAGGGCATTAGGAAGTTGGTTCTTATCTATTTTTTTTTTCAAGTAACGAGGTGGAGCATCATCATTGGAGTTGGATATAGAAGAATTCAGTGGATACATTGGACAATAATCAAAATTCTTGTAAGCTATCTTTCCTCCTCTAATTTCCTTATGAATTTGTGTGATTATATATACTTGAATTAGGTACATTATCTATATTGATGTCTATCATTGGCCTATATCCAACTAATGAGGGATTTTTTTTAATTCATAGGTGAATTTCCCTTCAACAACAAGAAGTCAACTCTAATGTCTGAATTGTTAAATCATTGCTTAATATTTTGAGGGAGTCATTGATGCTCAAGTAAACTAGAATGACCTTACTTCTTTAATTTTCATTTCTTAAAATTGTTTTAATCAACATAGACTAAAAGAATATCTCATTACTTTAGACAAAACCACTAGAGACTATAATACCACACTATCTTATGTTACCACTTGAGGCAAATTGACCAAAGGAAAGTCTATCATGAACCTGGTCATTAGAAACATTGTTTTGGCGTGGATGATGAATCCAATAAAATGAATAAGAGGGAATATATTACCCCACCAATGAAGCCTACAACTTTTAGGTTACACACCCTCCAATCAACAAGGAAAGAATGAAGGATTCAAGAAAGGATCCTCAATAACATATACCATTGATTAGAATAAGCCCACTTTTTCACAACCTTTAATTCAAAATACCCAAAAGATTGGATTGGAGACCAGATGGTCCTCTAGTTTCAAACATGCATCGAAAGACCTCTACAAAATGGGAAGACTAGTTACAAGAGGCTCTAACTCAAAGAGATCAATTATCCCAATAGAGTCAATTTATTGATATTATTTATTTTTTATAGGAATACGAGGGTTTAATCACCTTAGTTGACTAAAACAAGGAACAAAAAAACCTTACATAAAAATAAATTTGAAAATAAATTTAAAAATTAAAACAAAATTCCAAATCTATGGGGAAAAATCAAGAGGAAGGCGAAACCTTAATGGTTTCCAAGAGTATAATAAGGTCCTAAATTGTGAAAATATGTTTAAATTTGACATTATTAAATTACACTAAATTATAGAGCATGTAGTTGAATATAATCGACAAAGAAAAATGTTAGAAACACACACTTAGGGAGAAAGTAGAAGATCATAAAAAAAATTAAGGCCCTAAATGATGATTTGACAAGGTCACCTTTAACAATCCAACCCACTTCAATCCTCCTCCCAAACACTAACCCTGAGTATATGGATAAGCTTCGAATTTATGTCTCTTATTTGAAGAGTTCCACTTCAAGCCTCCTCCCAAACACTAACCATGAGCCTATGGAGAAGCTTCAAATTTACGTCTCTTATTTGAAGAGTGTTTAGGAACTAGTGAACTAGGTACTGAAGGAAAATGAAAAGACAATGCTTCGAATTTAGATCATTACAACAATGTTCCATGACATGGACACACTAATTGCAATCATTCTAAATAATTTAGAGGTCATTGAAATTAAAAATGAAGCTTATGGTAAGGAACACAACTACAAAATATATGACAATTTTTTGAAAATGAGAAAAAAATACAGGAAATATTTTTTGAAAGAGCTCATAAAAAGACCCAAAATAATGTATTTCAATAAAAATTAACTTCAAAACTCTGGTTTTTGACCAAACAATGTAATTTCCAATAAAAGGTAGCTAAAAAATATCTGATATTTTGACATAATTTCAAAATAAATATATTAGAAAAAATCACATTCTTAAAAAAATGTATTCTGAAGTTTGAGTAAATCTTCCATGAAATTAAGCATTTGATATAATACATTTTTTTTGTAAAGTGAGAAGTTGATATTAAATATGATATAAAATATACAAGTAAAATAAAAAATCTTGAGTCCTAAAATAACAACACTTTATTAAGGTGGCGGGGACTTCATCACTGAGGTGTAAGACGATAGACAAAAGTGTGTTGTTAAAGCCACTCTGTGATGTTAAAATCACCGGTTCAAAACCCGGGGGACAAAAAATCCAACCAACCATGTTAAGGGTTGAGGTGGCTCAGGTCAGGAGTCACGATCAGGTGGGGTGATTTTGGCGACTTAGATGCCCTTGATCACGGTTTCTCAAACCACCTGAGTTAATCAGCATTTAGCCAACAGGTCACTTTCAGAATTAAACAAAAAAGGTGTGGGGACCTTGGCTCCCCAACTATATATTATCATTAAATAAATTACAAGAACTATTTAATTTACTTATTTGTAAATATGGCTATGTATCTCAAAATTCTTCAACCAGATCCAAATGAGAAGAAGCTATGAGTTCTAATTCAAAAGCTAGACATGTTATTCTAGGAACATTGGAACCAACCATTGCTAGCAAGTTATGGGCTGCAACACTACTAAAAGAGGTATGGGACAAACTCCATAATATCTATGAAGGTGACCAAAAGTTAATCAAGTCAAGCTTCAACAACATAAGAAAAGAATTTGAAGAATTTGAAGATGGATGAAAGGAATATATTGCAACCTATTTTCTAAGAGTTGATGAAGATTGTCAACATTGTCAGAGGATTGGGTGAAGAGCTCAATGAATCCTTAGTTTTACAAAAAGTGTTGAGATCACTTCTCTTGAAGTATGATGCTAAAGGTATTAGCCATTGAAGAAACTAGGGACTTGACAAAATGACAATGGATGGATGCATGGGTCTCTTATAGCATATGAAATGAGAACATGTATAAAAAGTGACCAACCAAACAATAAAGAAGCCTTTAAAACCATAAATGAAAAACACAAGATAAACTTGATGAAGAAGTAACAAATTTTGTAAGAAGGCTCCCAGGAGAGAATTTGGGAAGATACAAAGGTAAGTCTCCTCTCCAAATTCTTTAACTATGTGGTAGAATATGACATATTTATGAAAAATGATGATATAAAAGAGAAGTCTCAACAATAAAAGAGCTTCTACTCCAAGAAACCCAGGATGATGAAGAGGACATCTCCTCAGATGAGAGTGTGAAGAAGATAATGATGGAGGGAGAAGTCTATAAACCAAGAAACCTAGGATGATGATGATCACAAGAGTTCTAAAAAAGAAGAAATCATTTAGAAGAAGAAGATTGGGATGAAGAAACCAGCCTTGATTCCTTTTGGGGATACAAAAGACAATGTAGAAAGTGAATAAGAAGATGAGAATCTTGAAAAGTTGAAGAGCATGTTGAAACTGAAAATAAAAATCTTAGAAACACAAACACAATGCCAAGGTTTATTGAGTAGTTGTGAGAAAGTACAAGATTGAAAATACCATTGATAACTTGAAGGAACAATTAGAAGATTATGAGAAATTGAAGCGAGAATTGGATCCACACACAAAAAGGGGAGTTACTATTGACAATAGAAAGGTTGAATAAGTTCAGCAGAAAAAGCAGCGAAAAATTAGATGAGATCCTTAGTAATCAAAGATATCCAATTGACAAGATAGGACTAGGATACAATGAGTTTGAAGACAACAAAACAGAGAAAAAGAAGATGAAAATTATGAAACCAACAACTGAGAGCAAGTTGAACAACAAGATGAAGACTAGAATTCAAAGGAATGAGACATCAAGAAAGATCCTCTCCTATCATCTATGAAAGAAATCATTATGAAGGAAACTACAGAATAATAGATCATGACCCCATATGGACCACACAAGTCTCTTTTGCGGTGTCAAAATTTCTTTCTTGGACATTGTTATACTTGTGGAAGTTTTGGACACAAAGCAATCAATTATGTAATCAATGAAATGACTAACTATGCAAGCTACATGAATGATTGCAAATAATAGATGTAAATGTTAAGTAGACACAATCCAACATGAAGAATTATAATCCATTAAACCCATTAATGGATCAAAATATTGTATGCTACAAGTGTAATAATCTTGGTCACAAGCATGAGATTGGAAGATGAAGGAGGATGTCTCTGCCAAATCCTATAGCTACAACATGGAAAAATAAATTCCACACAGCTGAAAGCGTGAAATAACGATGATTGCTTAAGAATGCAAATAAGAAGATGAATGGTTCATATCACAGTGGGTTTCTCATCTTATGGCCAGAAGATCAAAGACAAATTTTCCATCGCCAGAGAAAAGGGTGGAAATGTTGCATTTGAGATGACTCATCTACCAAAATAGCGGAAAGAGGACATGTAAATCTTGGAAGTGAAAATTTAAAAGAAGGAAAATTCATATTGGTTAAGGATCTGAAGCATAATCTCTCAGTGTCAATGAAATATGTGATCAAGGATACACTCTTAGTTGACTCTAGAAAATGTAAAATAAGAGAAAATGACTCAAGAATATTGGTTGCAACTGCAACAACAAGATTGAACAACATACATTCTAGACATGAAGAGAGATAATACATAAAGCCACTTTAAAAGGATTCTAAGGAAGAAAAATTACAAAGACCAAAAATAAGGATGGAGTATTATTGAGTGCCATATTCCGGAAGGAAACCCAAAGAAGGTCACCTTAGCATTGTTGAACTTCGGAGGGAAAAGCCACCCTTTTAAGTGATTTAAAGGGGAGATAAATTACAGGATCATAATGGCAGACATCATTGGTACCATCAATAGCTAACCAAAGGGAGATTGTTGGAAGATTGGTTGTTGATAGTGATGTCAATCCTAGCCATTGGCTCTTGGACCCTATAGTTGATTGAAGTATATAGACATGAAGGAAATTACACATGGAACCAACACCCGGATGGATGAAGTATAGAGATGTGCCCTTTGTTGGTATGTGACGTCCATGATGGATCCTCACGATTGAGGATAAATGATTTTGAAGGGCAAGCAATGTGAGATTGAAGCGAGAAACATGTAAAGGCCCTAATGTTAAAGAAGTGACATAAAGAATTATAAATACATCTCATTATAAATTCATTAAATTGGGATCATAATGACAGGGGGAGCATGCGTGTTGCCATCAATGACAAAGGGGGAGATTGTTGGAAGATTGGTTGTTGTCATTGATGTCAATCCTAGCCATTGGCTTTTGGACCCCATAGTTGATCGAAGTATATAGACATGAAGGAAATTACACATGCAGATACAACACCCATGGATGGATAGTATAAGTCATGCCACTTTCGGTGGTATGTGGCACGTCACGTGGATCCTCACGATTGAGGATAAATGATTTTTTGAAGATGACAATGTGAATTGAAGCAGAAACTACATGTCGGCCCTAATGTTAAAAGGAAGTGACATAAAGGGTATAAATGCGTCTCATTATACATTTGTTTTTCAACACACACAAGTTTATTAATGAACAAGGAGATATAAGTCGAATTTCTGAGTAAATATGAAGTAAAGAAGGCCAAATTTCAAGGGAGGATGAAGTCTTTTGGTGATGTGGTCTAAGGTATGTTATTTACAGGTCATATTACCATTTTCACTATAAATTTGTTTCTAGAACGATTCATATGGTGAAATTTTGAGGCTATTGAGAAGACATATCTATGTACCCGTAGTAAAAATTTCAGCTCTTTATTCGTTCTAATTTTGGAGATACACTCTGTGGAAGATAGGGTTTTTGACTAGTCCTGAAGCTAGTCATAAACCAATGTTCCAGGTAAAACAGTCACAACGTCTTCATAGAGAATCCAAATGAAGTGAGACCAATTGAATTGGAAAGAGTACGAGCTATAGTTTCCTATGTACAAATTTCAGAATCTGATGTTAAATATTGAGCGCGGGGAATTCTGTATAAGTTCGCTCTCCTGAATAAACCAAAATTGAATAAGGTCTACCATTTTCTCTATAACTCCTTTTCTGGGAGGATTCAAGGAGTGAAACTTGGAGGAGTTTCAAATAATACATTGAGTGATATTATCTAAAGGATCAGAGTATTCCAAGAAGTGAAGAATTGCATAAGTTGAAGAAGTCTCAGGAAGCATTATTAGGTTCTATGTGGTGGTTGGTTGATTGTGATAATTTAATGTAAAGTTTTATTATCTCTCATATATTATTGGGTGGAAGGAAGGGACAAATATGGAGAGGTCAAACCTCTCTTGTTATTGGAGGATTGTATCTTCATTTTGGAGGTTTATCCCTCCCTTTATATTTGGAAGCTGTAGCTACCTTTGGAAGTCATTACTTCCTTTGATTACTTCTTATATACTATGCATGGTGTATTAGTGTATCTCTTATACTATTATTCATTGTTCATTGGATAGTATTCATTGTTGTTTGGATATAAATTGAATGCATGATCTGATTGAAGTACAAGTTCAAAAATACTAATTTCTCCAAATACCGATTCACCCCCCTCTCAATATTTCCAACAATTTCAATAGTTTTTGTTCCCATAAGTATATTGAAACAGGTTCTTAGTTTTTAAGTAACGAATTTTATTTGATCCCAAATCACATGTTTGGCTCCAACCAAATACAATTTTGGTGAAAGTCTTATGTTAAAATATTCTTGCATTTTCTCAAATGTTGCAATTCTATGATTAGCTTCAGCTATGATATTTTTTTCTCAGCCAAACTTGAATGATAATTTTCCATTAACATGTTTCTATTATAAATTTGATCTTGCAAATATGTGATCTTAGTGGATTTCCACTGAATACTTGTTTATGCAACCCCCAATTCTTTTTATATTATTGATAATTGTATTCTAAGTTTTTAAATTTGTTCAACCTCTGAACCTTCTATGATAATTTTAACACAAGGAATCATGGCTTTAAGAGATAAATTTGCTTATAGAGTATCCTCTTTTTCTTCATTAACTTTAACAATAATCTTCCCCATTCTTTGATTTTTCTCTACGAGTTTTAATACTTGGTCTCTTAATTGATCCTTTTATTTTTCCAACTGCAATAACTCCTCTGTTTGTATGGGCTCAATTGTGGCATCTTTAATTTCCCTTTAAGAACCTGAATTTTCTTGTCTTTGTCTTTTACTAGAGATGGAATTCCATACTTGTCTCCTAGATTATGTCCCAAAGAAATTGTTTTTTTCTCCAAGTCACCGATTGACATGATATGCGATTTATTTGTGCTTTTCTCTATCTTTAATTGCTTCTCCATCTTGCTTATTTTCACTGTCAATTTCGTTACATTTGTTGTTGCTTAAAGAATGTCTCTAGATACAATATTGCTTTTCTATTTGTGCCATTAAATTTTGTCCCTTGGTGGCATTTGATCTAAGCATCATATTCATGAGACTTGATTTCCTTTCCAAATGTATTGACTTTAGGTTGCAAAATTACCATATCCAAAGTGCCTTTTTCATAATATAATGTTGATAAAAATTTGGGTGGTGCAACTCCCTTTTGGCTAGTCTAAGAGAATAATTTATCTTTAGATTGTTTATCCAACCTCTTGTCTAGAGACATTTACGTGAAGATATAAAATTATTATCTTTAGATTGTTTATCCAACCTCTTGTCTAGAGGCATTTATGTGAAGATATAAAATTATTTCTCTGAAAAAGAAACTTTAGAATTATTTTTCCTATGACTTTGTGAGTAGGATTACTCAATGTTGTAATTTGAGTTATTGAAATCATTAGCTTTTCAAGTAAAGACTTACTCATATGATTCATCTTGGTTATTATTCAGATTCAAAATTTGAATCTAATTTTGTTTTCTTAGTCAATGGCCATGCCACATACTCTTCCATTGGATCATCTCTTTCTACAACTTTCCTCTACAATTCTTACTTTTATGGAGTGTCCATCACAAAATCCATTCGTTTTTCTGGATGATCAATTTCAATAAGGATCATTGGGGTTGATGCTGGATTTCTTTTAACTGTTTCTTTCTTTACATCTTTCTTAAATGATGATAAATAACTTTATTGTTGCAGAACTCCTTGCACTTCAACCTGTGTATCTTTGTTTTCTAGTCTTTCAATTTTTGCATCTGCGTGATTAATATATGGAGCATATCTAGTAGTAGTTTTCATGTTATAAAATAATGATGAGGATCATGTTTCCAACTCTTATCTTCTTCAAAATGAAGGGATTTTATCATCTGTTCAATTTCTGTAAATGCATCTTTGTTCTTAATTATAAAAAAGAAAAAATTTATTGGAAAAAAAAAGCTTTCAATTTTTTTGAGATGAAATGAATATGGCTAGAATTTTATCTTTGCCTAATATATTCCAGGGAAAAAATCCTAGGTGTAAGGAAAACTAGAATTTTATAAGGCTTCAATTATGAACCATAAATTTTTATATTTGTATAATTTTAAAAAATAAACAAAACTGCATATTTGATATTTGGACTAAATTGAAGGAGGCTTTTGCACTCTTTGAACAATATGGAAGGACTTTCATTGTGTAATATTGTATAATATGTAGCCATGGATTGGTCTACAAATGTATTGAAACCATATTTTTGACTAAAATCTCTTATTTTATGAATCCATTCAAAAACTAAAAAAAAATTCCATGTTGATCAATTGTTTTTAATCCCATGTATTGAAAATGTGTCGACTAGTAATTTATCAAATATGATTGATATCTGAAGCATTTTAATGACTAAAATTAAACAAATTTCTCATAGATGATATCCGATTTATTGACAAAATTAACCTTTCTAACTGATTAATTTTAAAAATAAACCCTAAAATACTGCCATCCACTATACTCAATGTCATACCCTATATTCAAGCATAACATGTCTATAACCTCCTTGACTAATTATTTGAACATTGAAGAAGTTAATGGAAATTTTAACTATATCTATTTAGCACATGTTGGTAGTAAGTAAAAAATTGTGTTTCTGTTACATTGATAATGAATTGAAGTAATTCCCAAGATCTTCCTCATCCAAGTTTACTTCATTATTAGGTAATAATAATAGTTCTGATATGTATTAACAAGTTAACTCCCTTTCCTTTTCTTCATAAGTTAACATTCATTGAAATTCCCATCAAGAATTTCCACTTGTCATCCTCTTATTATTTTGAAAATTTTTACAACTAGTGATGGTGGCGTGAATATTGAAAGAGGCTTGAATGTTTCACCCGAGGGCCAAATCACTTTTAATATAAGAAAGGATTCACCCTTTAAGCCCTCAAATCATGAGTGCCTCATTCAT
>SNQJ01S0042042.1:0-15937 GCA_010110895.2 Picea sitchensis
CAGCTGGCGTTGAAGGATGTGGGCAAAATTCTCCATCATTTCATCCCTCTATCGTGTGAGAGCTTGCTCGCAACAAATTGATAGGATCGTCTGCTCCGTCATTTTTCTTTTCTTCCGCCATTGAGGGTTTCTAGGGTGTGTGAGAGCGATTGTCTTCAAGAGAGACAAGCTTGAGACCCAACTTTCTATACTCGGACCTTGTCGGGGACATGCACTGAAAAAATGATCAAGAGCAGCCTGCTCTGGTACCACTGATCCGGATTATTTTAGGCATGAAATGAGAGCGGAGATATAATAAATAAATGCACAGAGATATTGCAGATATTCAGTAATATAACAGAAATGTATCAAATATGCAACCATAAACACAGATATACAATAATACACGATTTCTATTAATCAAATAAATGTACAGAGACTGTAAAAATACAGAGTGAAAGACTCGTTAGAATGGTGGCAGCTTATCTCTGAGAAGAGATGCGACGGCTACTTGCATTCGCAAGAAGATGATTACAATGAGGGTCTGAAGGCCTTTTTAATATAAACGAGAATGCCAAAATTCCTAGACATCCAAAAACCTAACCCTAGGAGATAAAGCACCAAAAGTCATATGGGCCCATTTGGGTGAGCTAGTACATCAACTTCTCGGGGTCGTAACTTTTGCATATGATTTTTGTTTTAGGCGTATGATAGATCGTTGGAAAGGTATCGTCGAGGAGATTCATTTTGGGGGCTCAATTATGCCTTTTGATATCATTGAGAACCTAGATCTCGAAAAACCTTCATTTAGGCCCTTAAAATGGCCACGGAAGTTAAAACCTGCTAAAAATAGTAAATTGCCAAAATTGCCAGAAAGTTGTTTTGAGCCAGTTGGAAAAGGTGGGTGGCCACCGATATCCACCTGGATCATCCAAGCCTTTAAGTTTTCAGAGTAGTCATGGACTATGAAGTACTTATTCAATCCGACTAGCCAAACTTATGCTTCTTCCCCCTTCTTAATCTCTCCATTAAAGGTGGGTGGTTTGGATTTCTTGAACTCTTCAGGCTCACGACTCTTGGATTATTTCCTCTTCTTTCTTATCGTCTTAGAATGGGAACTAGTTTTTCCACTTGAATATTCCTTGGATTTGTCAGTGTCCTCACTAGAGGAATCTTCCATTGAATTTCTCTTGGCTCCATGTTGGGCCTTCTTTGAGGTGCTTCCCCTGTTGTGGCCACTTTCCTGACCATGATTTTGTATCTTGGGTTGACTTAGATTTTTTTTAGTATGGTGCCTTTCCACATGACTGGCATCTGGACCATGTTGTAGTTGTCTTTTTATATTTGATAGACTTTGCAATAGGACCACATTAATTTCGGTCTGCTTTTCCTGCTCCTTTATCAGCGTTTCATTGTCAGCCTTATAATTGTGTAATTTTGCCATGAGGCTTCTTACAGTTTCGGCCAAATATGGAGGGGTTTCCATCGCCCTCCTTTCATTAGATTCTTCCTCTCTATTGTGGGAGCTCTCCCCCAACTCATGTTGTGCCACCATTCCTCACGTTGTAGTTTTCTTGTTGTTCATTAACTGCTTGAGTGTTGATAAAACATTTTATGTTAGTTACTAATCTACCAATTCATGAACAACACATATCATTGCAAGGTGAAGTCATTTCTTTATTTGGAAACATTAGCAACCTATAGTGCAGACTTCCAAAACATCTACCAACAGAAGAAGGTTTTGTTCCTCTCTTCAGTAGGGGTTCATACAAGTTTCTTCTAGAAAGGGGTGAGGCAGGGTGTTACCCCACATAGTTCTCTAATAATATTTTTATGTGCCTCGTGAATGAGCCAAAGCAGGCCAAGTGTTGTCTCCATGCTCTAATACCAATTTGTAACACACCCAACCCCTAAATACCCTTTCTAGGGATGGGGCATCAAATTTTTGTTCTTCCTAACTATCTCAAATCCTAATTCTGGGATCTTCGTTGGTTATTGCTTGCCATGAGTTTTCCATGGTCGCCACCGCACTAAAAATTGAGCTCTGGTCTATAATTTATGGCCTCCCAAAGTTACCTGGGTGTTATTAGTTGGGATCTTCGGCATTCGGTGTTGAACATTCATTTTTCCTAACCCTCGAAGTCTCAAAATCTCGCCATGTGGCCTTAGCCATATGACGTTTTATGTTGAATGTCCCTTTCTTTCGGCATTCGTCGGTCGACATCCTATGCTTTCGGCAATCAACGGTCGACATCCTATGCTTTCAGTGTTTCGGCGATCGACGATAGTCATTGAATGCTCGACGTTCGAATATCAGTGATCTTCGTTGAACATCCCTTTACCATACTCTGCCCAAAAATCTCGAACTCCAAATATATCGCCACGTGGCCTTTTCCCTTCAACGATCGACGTTCAATGTTTTATGTTGGACGTTCCTATATTGTACCACGCCCCAAATCTTCTAAACTCCCAAAGTTATCCAAACTCCCAGAGTCCCGAACATGTCATCAACCACATTGGCCAGATGAGCACGAACCATAAGCTGACACGTGGTGAGGACCAGGGGTGACAATTATCCTCGATAGGGGGTGACACGTGTCATGCTCTAACAGGCATGAGGGGTATGTGAAACATCCATATCTGGGTGACGTGTGGCATGCATAATGTGGGTCCATGTCACCTTGAATGACGTCAGGATACAACATCATCTTGGATTGATAGTTGCCCAGACCTTCGATCTCATGGTCAGTAAGAGTCCACGTAGATCCATAGATCTATAGCTCCCGTTACTTCATGGCTCCGGGCTTTGGAGATTTCCAACTCCTCTCATCATGAATCCCCGAAGAGATAAGTCTCTCGACTCTCTAATCTGGTGCCAAGTACCCTCATCCTACCAACGACCGAGATTCATTTCATCATTCGCGACTTCGGAGGTTTTCACATTTCGTAGACTCTTGGACAACTTCCTCTGGAGTACAAACTCTCTGGACTATGGGATCACTTTCCACGTACCCACTCATCCAACAGTTCTACTTCAACAAAAAACCTTTGACAATGGACAAGTAGGACCATGTGTCACTCCACGACGTCTTCCCGGTTTGTTTGGTAATCGAGGGTGGTTTCTTAGATCGACATCTGAGAGGGATGCCAAAGGATCTAAAGATCGACGATCCACGTCACTTCGACAGTTTGACATTCAGGAGTTCGGTGTGTATCTTCTAGATTTACCTCTGTAGCATGCCATATCTATCGCCACATTTACCTAGCATCCACAGTCAGGAATTAATCCGACTTGCAGAACTTCGGGGAAACTTGTGCATCCCTATACTGTCGAATACCGAGACTTCTAGATAATCGTTGATCTGTGGACACGTGTACCTCCATTTTTAACGGTCCTGATTTACTTCACGACTATGACATTCAGGAATTTCGGCGCTAGACCACTCCTATTCTCCCGAGTTAGAACTTCGTCGAAGCGCTTAATGCTTCCCTTCCGAAGTCTGATCTAATGGTTGAGAGAGATCCATTCTGAATCCCTAGATTGATGACCATCATCCATTCGCGACTCCGACCTTCAACTATTTTCTAGGGTTGTGGAGTTATAAGTCTCGAAGTCCCGAAGCCAAAGTAGCTTCACTCCATTCGGGTTTAGCTAGGGGTTCCCAACCCTGGGTCATATGGGATCATATTGAAGTTTCAGGCTACACTCAACTCTTAGTCGAGACTTGATTAAGGCCATGGATATGAGCATTTGGTCACATGGATGGATAGTCTGTAGAAAATGCCCTACTCTCATAGAGATGAACTTGACATTCCCGCTAAGTAAACTCAAGGGATAGACAAGACTTAGACGTTTCAATTTGTCCTACCCCAACTCCAAGTGGATTCACATCCCATAATTCTCCAGTAACTAACTGAGGTAAGTCAAAAATCATATAAATATAGCATTTTACATAAGCAAATGAGCATTTTCTAATACTGTTCAAGCACTATAAGACTTAACCATAAACACAGACATTCAATATTTTCATCCAATATATTACATAGAGTATGAAATACTTATCATAGATGGAAAATGTGAAGCAATCGTTGAAAGGGGTGCATGTTTCCTCCCAACCATAGGCACAGTCACTCCTGACGGATTTACCACTAGCCACCCCCGAGCTAGACCATGATGCTCTAAGAGAGATTCTTTCTCCTTGCTCCACAATAGTCATGGACAAAGGTTACTCTCCTCCTCCCACGGGAACTTGGAAACCAGTTTTCTCTACTCCAATCAAGAAGGTCTGCACGAGTACCTCCTCAGTCACTCGTTATCCTCATTTATCAACTTGTAGTGAAACTCTGCCCATGGATTCTTACAGCCAAAACAAGCTTTCTTTTGAGCTTTTCTCTGAACTTCAGAGTCGAAAACATGCTTCTCTTCTCTTCTCGAGATATTTCTCTCTACTCTGCTATATTGTCGATCTGTCTCTATTCTTGAATTACCTCCTTTCCTATCTTCCTCAACAAGGTTGTGTGGGTCTGAATCCCAATTCGTGGTCATGCCTGGAAGCCTTACAAATAGGTACTCTGCCCCATATCCTCGTTAACTCTTGAGGATGGCCTTCCAACTACCATCTTGATCGGTAATTCATTTATGGGTCAGAGGACTATTAAGAAATTACACCTAGTAGGTATTGGTCTGGTGAGGGTCATCTCAACCATTCTTGGTTTCCCCTCACCATATCTCCCATAACATATGTGATCTATCTTGGAAAACTCCCCTCCATTCAGTAGTTGTGCAACACATATCCAATTTATATTAATACTAGAAAATTCATACATTGACCCTTTTATACAAAGATTCATCAAATCAAGCATTCACACATATTTAGTCTGCCATAATCTCTTTTCTAGTTATAGTTATATTTACAAACTGGGGGAAACAGGGGTATTACATCAAACTTGTATAACCTGGTAATATCATCAACAATTACAGTTGTTAGGGCATGCTTAGGATCTTTTAAATAATCGATTACAACTTGGTGATGTGAAAACTCTACAATTTTACCTTTACCTGAATGAGTGATCTGATATACGGATAGAATGTTGCAGGAAAGACTTGGAACACATAATACATCATTGAAATGATCATTATCTATTTGAACTATTCCATACCCTACCACACTAAGAGATCTATCATCACCAACAAACATTCTCTTGGTGTTACATTCATTAAAAGCAAAAAATATGGCTTTAGCGTTAGCCATATGATAAGATGCTCCAAAATCAATAAGCCACTCATCAAAAGAAGAAGTAGAAGTTGCACTGAAGGAGAAACTAGAAGCAAAAATGTAAGACCATGTTTTCTCCCAAGACTGTGATTATGCACAAACTTCATATGTTAATAATACGAGGCATGTAATTGTGTTTTGATTTAATATAAACACCAAATTGTTGACTAAGAGGGAACAACCTTAATAAGTATTGGCCATGATACACCATAGGAAATTAATGAAGTAGAGGATTGATGGGATGGTTGAGTGAAATGAAGATGAGATGCATCAGTGAATAAAATGAGAAGCTTGCACAACAAGCTTATCTATGCTTACAAACATGATGATTTCACCACCAACACACCAGATTGATGGAAGAGACCACATGACCATTAAAGAGAAGGTCATAAATGTGGTTGGGTAGTAATGATAGTCACAATTGGCCCATGCGTAGAAAGAATGGCCAATTCAATGACTGACAAGAATGTACCACAAACTGCCCCTTCAGTTTGAAAAAGGGTGGACTACAGGTTATGTCTACAGGGATTCAAGAGACAGCCCAAGGGAATGGAGAAAGAAGGGAAGAAGGTAGTGTGGGTAGCAGAGGAGAGAAAATGGAGGAACATAGATGAATAGATAAGAAAAGTGCATAGAGATGAGCAACTGGGTGTAGAAGTCAAATGTGTTGATTAAGAAAGAAAAGGAAAACTTTCTGGAAGAAAATAGGAAGCTTGTCCAAGTTGATGATGATCACCCTGAATAGAGATCACCAGATTCTGAACTAGAGCATTAGTGGATTGTAGCTTGGTACTTACTGGACAGAAACTGACACTGGTAAGGGGAGGTTGTTGAGGGACTGTTAAGCAGAGAAGGGACTCCCTCGTGCAAAGGAAATCCAGTTGAGAAACCACATGATAAACCTGTAGAGACCCAGAGCTGAGTGGAAAGTGGCAACTTTTGATGTGTCAAAGGGAGAAGGAGATTAACCTTCTCGAATCATCGCAAACTATGAGCTCTAGTGAGTCAATTTCCTTGGTGGTATATGTTATCCCCTATCCTAGGGATAACTAAGGAGATTATGTCTCGAGGCCCACATGTCCTAGACATGGAATACTGAGAGCCATATGACTTGAGCTTGGCCCTGGAGGGCCCATATTTTCTTCAGTGCCTCCTATCTATCACCAACAACATCATCCATCCCATTGGCCTAGTTCTGAAGTAGTAGTGGGTTTTGCTCCATGAGGTAATGAGTCTGGGTATCATGGTATGTGTCACTCTGATTCTCAAAACATTTGACTATGTGCATTGAATTCTTTGTTTATTCATGACGTTTGCTTGGAAATTATTCTCTTTAACTTGTCCATAGCTGGGGGGGGTGATATAATGCCCTAGTAAGTTGGTTCCCTTAGGGATGATTTTCCACTGGGTGGGTCTATGAAATATCATTGTCCATTCCTTCCATACTTACCACTTTCCATCATTATCCCTCTCATCTTTCCCCAACATTGGTTCGGGCATTATGTTTGCCAGGCTAGTAAGGGTTGTACCTTGCCTTGTGGGAAGAAGGGGTTAAAGGCCCAGAGGGTAAAAGTAGCTGGAAAAAGTTAAAATCCAAGATGAAACCTTGAGATGCTTCGCCCAAGGATTCTCGAGAAAACAATAAAAGGCTTCTCAGCAAGAGAAGGGGACCCGTAAAATAAAATAAAACTCAAGACCTAGTTGGTGGATACGAGGTCTCATCATGAGCTCGACCTATTAGGTCCATGGTCATGTAGCGGTATAGCACTACCATCCATCTGGTCACCAAACCAGGGTAGTGGCTCTTGGTGGCATCGCCAAGAGAAAGGGGGTCTCATCACGAGCCAACCTTCTCATCTCTGTGAAATGCTTGTGGTTAACGCTGTCACCACTGGTCACCACGTTAGGAAAATGTCCTCCAACTATTCTCTTGGAAATAAAAATCAATAATACAAAGAGTAAAAGGCATTGGATGGGCTAGGAAATAATGGCATCCATGACAAGGTGTAGTTTTCCCTCTACAGAGGCACCCACAGGTAAGACCTACATTTCCCTGTTATCACTGCACCCCTTGCCAAAACATTCCCTACACCATATCATACGTCTACATGACCTAGATTGGTATTCACCTGGGAAACACCTCAAATCTGAGGAGGATTAGCCCAATAGTACATCCTAAGACCCTCTCCAAACTTGGCTTGTTAAACTGCAAAAAGTCTTTGAGAATTTGTTTGGGTAAAGGGCGGTTTGATGCACATGTTTGGGTAACTTGATTATTAGACGTGGTTGACATTGCTATGATCCCTATGACTTATGTGCCCATGGAGGCAGTACTTGTTGTTGCTACAGGACCATGCCCGACATACATGTACATATGGGGAGATGATTAGTTCGAAACTCCATGGGGCTAAAATCCCACCATATGGATGTTGTGACCCCAACCAGGGGCAGAGGGACACTAAAGGCTTGAACCAGAGAAAAGGAAAGATGTTCCATCAAAGACACTTTGGCAGGCCTGGACCTAGGGGGTTCTTGCCCTTCCACCATGACGTTGGCCCTTGAAGGCCCCCGATGTCATCATATTGAGCCTTGACGTCATCCAGTTAGAGTTTTGGCATGAGGACACCTTGGTTGGCACATGTGGTAATTTATGAGGCCTAATGTTTCACTCTGGAGGCCTAGCGTTCCATGAAGGGGCCTAACGTCACCCTAGGAGGGGAATGACATCATCCCTAAAGACAAAATTAGGTTTTTATGTTAATTTTATGTAAAACTGGATTTTTGATGTAAACTGGCCATGTCGGCTTGTTTTGACCTAAAATGTAATTAAAGGTCATTGATATTGTATAAATAGAGAGTGAAGACTCTCATTTTCTCACTATCTTTCACTCACACAAGTGTGAGGTCTGAAATTGGGCCCTCTTTAAGGGTGATTGGCTGAAATTAACTAGTGCACAACTTCTTGGAGGAGCTATTTTTTGTGTATTTTGGCATTTTCATGGTGGAAAGTCTTCAACTAGGGTTTTGTGGCTAGATTATTCTTGATGAAGTAAGTAAAATATGCAAATTCTTCATTTATTTCAATGGTTATGGTATATTTACTTTTTCATTTCTAAGATTATGAAATTTCTAGTTTGAAACCCTAGGAGAGAAGCAAATGTTATTGTCCTTTTCATTATAATTTTTCACCTACTTGATTTTGCTAAGAAACATCTACTTTGAAGAATATACTAGAGCCCTAGCTTTGTAACACTCTAGTAGAATTGCTTCATTAATCTTCAGACATTTCATTTCAAGCTTGATCTAAATAAGAAGGAAATCGCTAGGGCCTAAGGTTACCTACTTTCTAGCATTTTTTCCTTCTAGGGTTTTAGATATTGAGGCCTTACGTTACTAACACCTCAATCATCTTACCCTTCATTTAGTTCATCCATTATCATTTGTTGTTTTCCTCTAAGAATTCTCGCTGCAAACTTTGACTCCATTACCCTAAAAGGCACTAGTTCACACCTTGTGATCCAAATGGATATTGGTGGCCACCCACCTATTCCAACTGGTTCCTCATGTCCATTTTTTATTCAGCTCGTCTTTCTGTAATGCTTTATAATCATGAGTTTTACACTTCTGGGGTTGTCTCAAGTCTCACACATTCTCCAAGTGGATACGAGTGGCCTCTTGCCTAATCCAACTTGCTTATTTTGTATGTTTTCATGTCAGCACATCTTGTTGTACTTCCAGGGTTGTTTTGGGGCCCTAAACATTGTTTTCTTGACTCGCCACAATCAGACTGTAGACGAAGTCAGAGTCTAACAAAGAAATCTGTAGATCTCTGAAATACCTTTCCAACAGGATATCACGCACCTAAAACAGAGGTCGTATGCAAAAGTTATAACCCTAGGAAGTTGAGATACCAAATTACACCAACTTACCCATAGGGCCCACATGGCTTTGGGCGTTCCACCTTCTAGGGTTAGGTTTTTGGATGTCTAGGGTTTTTGCATTCAAGAGTAATATGAAAAGGGTCTATGGAGCCTCATTGTAATCCATTCCGCTCAGAGGGATGCGCGTAGCAGCCACATCTCTTCTCAGAGATAGCTACCACAATTCGAGCAAGTTTCAGTTCTGCAATTTTACATTTTTAGCCTATTTCATTATTTAATAGAAGATATTGTTCACTGGATATTTGTGTTATGCTTCCTATCTCTGTGTTTATTGTATTCAGTCTATTAATTAGTTCGTTCCGCTCCTAAATCTGGATCAGTGGTATCAAAGCAGTCTACTCTTCATTTATTTTTCTTCGTGCATGTCCCCGACAAGGTCTAGGTACAATAAGTTGGGACTCGAACCAATCGAGCCATTACCATATCGGTCGCACCGAGCCCGACAACAACCCATGGGAGATGAAAAGAAAGATGATGGAGCAGGAGATCCTATTAAAATGTTGCTCGAGGAGGCCCTCACGCAACAAAGGAACGAAATGATGGACAACTTCACGTACATCCTTCGACGATTGCCCACGGGAGAAGAATCTTCATCAGGCGGCCATGCAACCCCCTTCAAGGTACAGGTAAATTTTGATATTCCATTATTTGAAGGACTGATAAATGCGGATGCTATAGATAAATGGTTCAATATGCTTAAAGGATATTTTTCGGTCCACAATTTTTTCGATAGGGAAAAGATCACTTTTGCACTCCTCAAGGTCATTCCCCATGTTAAAGACTGGTGGGATACTTACTCTGAGCAAAGGGTCATGGAGGAATCTGTAATCTTTGTGGTGGCTCCTACATGGGATTCCTTCCAAGAAGCCATTAAAGAAAGGACCAACAATATGCAATACTACCCTGTTGGAAGATACGAGGACAAGTACACCAGATGGACCACCCTACGTCAAGAAAGGGACTAAACAATACCAAGCTTCTCCAATAATTTCCATACCCTACGCACCAAATTGAGTATCAAAGATTCTGAGCATCATCTGGTGCTCAAATACTGTGGTTGTTTGCATAGATACATTCAAACAAAAATGGAGTTCCTAGACATCACCTCATTGGGCATGACTGATAAATAAGCTCTCAAGATTGAGCAAAAATTTAAGCAGAAACGACAAGAGTTTGGATCTGCAAACCCCTCACAGTCGAAGCAGGGCAAGGGAAAATCCAACCCACACAGCAAGGGACCAAGTCGATATGGTCGCCCTTAGGACAATCTGTCCAAGCCGCAATACAAGAAGGGCAACAAGAAAACCAAGAAGGACATGAGAAAGTGGTGTGAGCACCATAAAATTAATTGGCACAATACTGACAACTGTCACTCCAAGCAGTCCCTCGTGGTTGAGCTGAAGGCTTTCGAGTCAGAGGTCGATTCTGATTCTGAGTCAAATCGTGAAGGAGGAAAGCATATTATCGATGCTAAACCCAGTGCCATGGTTGCTACCACCAAAGTCTGGCCAAGCGAAGCAGAAGAACTAGAGGAAGGGAAACGCCTCTTTCACTCGCAAATGTGGGTCAAGGGGGCTATGATTCATTTCATTATCGATAGCGATCGTCAGAAGAACCTAATTTCAGTAGAGGTCGTTAAACGACAGAACCTACCAATGACATAGCACCCACATCCCTACACCATCAGTTAGCTTTGTCAAGGAACAGATCTTCGTGTCAGCCAACAGTGTCGTTTGCTCTACGACGTCGAGCCCTTCAAAGATTAGGTACTATGTGATATTTCTCATCTTGAAGTTTGTGATGTTCTTTTAGGATAACCATATTTGTGGAAGCGTCATGTTGTGTATTAGTCTAGACCCCGCAGTGTTATTATTACTTTGGGTAGGCAATTGTACAGGATCCCAGAGGTGGCACCGCCTACTGTTATTTCTTTAATCTCTGCTAAGCAATGCAGTAAGGTCATTTCACAAACCAGGAAGTTCGGCTTCTTTGTGATCCATTCTCACAGTAAGAAGAAGTTCACCGCCACATCCGTGGCCTCTACCCAACACCTCTCTTTGCAGCAAAAGCAAGTGGACGGGATCGTGGAAGAATACAGAGACATCTTCGCCTCACCTACAGAGGTACCGTTACACTGCCAAGTCAAGTATCCAATTGATTTGACCCTCGACACACCTCTACCTAATGGACCAGTCTATCGGCGCTCGTTGATGGAGAATGACGAAATCAAGCGTAAGATCCAAGAGCTTATTCAAAAGGGGCACATCAGACCCAACTCCTCCCCTTGCGGAAGCTCGATTGTGCTAGTGCAGAAGAAGGACGAGATTTTCTAACTCTGCATTGATTACAAAGCCTTAAACAAAATCACTGTTAGGAATCGCTACCCCATTCCCAATATTGATGACCGTCTTGACCAACTCAAGGGGGGAAATTTCTTCAGCAAGATTGACCTGAAGTCTGGCTACCACCAGGCTCCCATCGAACCAACTGATGTCTGGAAGACAACCTTCAAGTCTAAAGAAGCTCTCTACAAATGGTTAGTCATGCCCTTTTGCTTAACCAATGCACCAACCAATTTCATGAGGTTAATGAACGATGTATTGAGACCCTTCACCAACTCTTTTGTGGTCGTATATTTGGATGACATCCTCATCTTCAGTAGAACGTGGGAGGAGCACATGTGGCATATTCAACAGGTTTTGAGCACTCTGCGGCAGCACAAGCTTTATGCCAACTTGGAAAAATGCTCTTTTGGCATGAACAGGGTCCAATACCTAGGCTACATTGTTGATGAGAATGGGGTACATGTTGATCCAGCTAAGATCCAAGTCATATGTGACTGGCCAACTTATACCACACTTACCTAGCTTCAAAGTTTCTTGGGACTAGCCAATTTCTACCGACGATTCGTGTTGGGATTATCCCATATTGCATGGGCCCTTAGCCAGGTGACCAAGGGCAGTGGTAGGGCCAAGTTCATGTGGGGGAAGGAGCAACAACAAGCATTCGATGATCTGAAACATCGCTTGTGCTCAGCCCCAATACTCTTCTTGCTCTATCTACAACAACCATTCGAGATTGAGACTGACGCATATGACTATGTTGTGGGCGCAGTTCTCACTGAGCATGGGCATCCTGTGGCATACCATAGTCACACACTCTCCAAAGTTGTCTGGAAATACCCCACCTATGAAAAGGAAATGTATTCCATTGTTCAAGCCTGTCGTCAATGGAAACATTACATTTTGGGAACATACACGATCACACACACTGATCACAAGCCTCTGTGGTCCATACAGACACAGGGGAAATTGCAGAATGACCGCCATCAGAAGTGGTCCACCTAATTGTGACAGTTCCATCTCAACATCAAGTATAAGACAAGTATCTCCAATCATGTCGTTGACTGCCTCAGTCGGCCTCCTGTGGCTGTACTCAACACTGTGCTCCATTCTTGTCGACATGAAACATCGGAGTGGCCCCAACTTTACCAACAAGATTTGGACTTCGCCACAACATATCATCTCTTGGGTATGGGTGCCACAGTCACTAATTTTCACCTAGGCCATCTCAATGTTCCGACAAGCAAGTGTGCAAAGATGATTTGGGAAGCCCACTACAGTCGGGTGGCACGACATTTTGGCGTAGAGAAAACTGTGGTCGTTCTTCAGAAACATTTTTTATTGGCCAAAACTTCGACAGGACATCAACAAGTATATCAGGTCTTGCACTACCTACGCCATTACCAAGCCAACCATCAAGAAGCAAGGCCTATACACCCCTCTTCCTATTCCCTACAAGCTGTCAGAATCCATCTCCATGGATTACATGTCTAGTTTGTCGTCCACCAAGCACAACAATGACTATGTGTTTGTGGTCGTTGATTGATTTTCGAAGATGGCCATCCTCACAGTCTGTAATAAGAATGCCACGGTGACATATACTACCAAGCTCTTATTTGAACGAGTTTGGGTCCACTTTGGGATATCGCAGACCATTATCTCCGACCGAGACAACAAGYTCCTCAACACCTTTTGGTCGAGTCTCTGGTCTCTGTTGGACACCAAGMTCACAAAATCCACTACTTTCTACCCCCAAACCGATGGCCAAACTRAGGTCGTCAATCAAATGATCATGCACATCCTACGCATGTACAATTCTAAGCATCCMTGAACATGGCATAAGAGTCTCCCATATGTCCAACATAGTTACAACAGGGCTCTCCATAGTTCCATCAGCCATATCCCATTTTAGATGGGTTTGGGATTCCAACCCTTGGGACCCATTGATGTTGCACTTCCTCTTGCCACTGCACAGACAGACTCTTCCCCTGATTAGTCTGCAATCGACAAAGCCACCAGATTCATTGAGCGGATTCAGCACATCCGCCAATAGGTCCAGGAGATTTTGCAGAAATCCAATGCTAAGTACAAGCAGTGCCATGATCAACACAGGGTACCACACCAATTCCAGGTTGGGGACAAATTTCGGTTACATTTACAAAAGAATCGTCTCACCAGGCCCCATCGGAAGCTTTGTCCACTTCCTTATGGGCCTTACACTATCACCAAGGATGTGGGTAGCAATGCTTTTGAGCTCAACACTCCACCCTTCCTTGGTCTACATCAAGTATTCAATGTGGATCTCCTTCGACCATATTTTCCACCGTTATTGGACACCTCTGAGATCGCCAAGCAACTGACACCCACAGAGCTCAACCCTGACTGCATGGAACAAGCATCCACTGATCAGATAGTGGACACACAGGTGAAGGACACTCGCCAGCAGCGGATCCAACTTTATCGGGTTGTCAAGGCAGGGCAACTCCTACACCAAGGCAAGTGGCTCACCCGGGGAAAAATCCAATAGAAGTTTCCTCACCTGATGGGCGAACTCAAAGCAATGGAGACCATTGCTTCCTAAGGGGGGAGGATTGATCCAGATGGATATTGTGGCCACCCACCTATTCCAACTAGCTCCTCGTGTTCATTTTTTATTCAACATGTCTTTCTGTAATGCTTTATAATTGTGAGTTCTACACTTATGGGGATGTCTGAAGCCTCACACATTCTCTAGGTGGATATGGGTGGCCTCTTGACTAATCCAACTTGCTTATTTTGTATGTTTTCATGTCAACACATCTTGTTGTACTTCCATGGTTGTTTTGGGGCCCTAAACATTGTTTTCTTGACTCGCCATAGTCAAACTAAAGACAAAGTTATATTTTGATGGTGAAATGTGTATATCTCTTAAAGACCTTTCCAATGGGCTATCACACGCCTAAAACGGAGGTCGTATGCAAAAGTTACGACCCTAGGAAGTTGAGGTACCAAATTACACCAACTTACCCATAGGGCCCACATGACTTTTGGAGTTTCACCTTCTAGGGTTAGGGTTTTGGATGTCTAGAGTTTTGGCATTCATGTGTAATATGAAAAGGGCCTATGGAGCCTCATTGTAATCCATTCCACTCAAACGGATGCGCGTAGCAGCCACATCTCTTCTCAGAGATAGCTACCACCATTCGAGCAAGTTTTAGTTCTGCAGTTTTACAGTTTCACCCTATTTCATTATTTAATAGAAGATATTAATCACTGGATATTTGTGTTATGCTTCCTATCTCTGTGTTTATTGTATTCAGTTTGTTAATCAGTTCGTTCTGCTCCTAAATCTGGATCACCTTGCAAGTGATTGATTGACCAAACAAACGTTTAAACATTATTCCTTGAGATTTTTACTAACTCTTACTAACTTTGGATTAGACTAACTCTCTAACTAATTTGTTGTTGTTGCAAAAGATTGCTACAACCATCTATAACAACAACATCTTCATCTTAAAAGCAAGATTAAAAGCTGATAATACATTGTTATCATTGCTTCTGGCAATTACTATCATTTTGTCAATTTTATGTTATCATCTCTTGTCATTTTTGAAGCATTATTGAGGCATAGTTGTGTAGTTGTTGCTAAATATATATTGTTGTTATAAATACTTCTATTGCTTCAGCTTTTACATCAGCTTGTTCATTTTATCAAAAATCCTATGGTTTTATGAAGCACTAACATCATATGGTACTTGCAAATAACATTTTTTCTTGTTGTCTTGTTCTGGGCAGGTACATTTAAATATTATTTTGCTTCATCTCATTAAAACCCTTGGAACTTTTATCATTTTTATGATAGCCGGACCTCCCGGATCGCGAGCTGCGCCTCCGTGACCTAGCTTCTCTGCGCCCCCGTGCTGCCTCCTCCGGCCTCCCTGCCAGGCAGCTCCTGCTGGTGGGCCTCCCGGTCTCCCTCCAGGGCCTTCCTGGGCCCCCCTCCTCTTTTTTAGCCGAGCATACGGGCCGTCTGGGACTGTCCAGAGAATAGTCATGCCGCCCCCTGGGGAGCCGGTGTCTCTGGACCCTCCCCTGCCCCCTCCTGAAGTAATTGCTTTCAAAGCAATGATGGACTCGATCTCCAAGCGACAGCCCTCAGCCATTCAGCAGAAGTTCGTTAAGAGGATGGATTCCATACCTTCGGTAGCTCTTCCAGAAGAAGAAACCTGTAAAGCAGCTCTTAATCTTGCTGAGAAAGGGCTCATAGGCCAGTTCATGGGCCTCTGGCCCTCGCCTAAGTCAGTAGAGGAGTGGACACAGAGAAATTGGAAGTCGTTAATCAAAGAAGGAATCAAGAGCTATTTCGTAGGCAAAGGGTTCTTCATCTTCGTTTTTGAAAGTGCAGAGGACAGAAGCCTAA
>SNQJ01S0042042.1:15947-36853 GCA_010110895.2 Picea sitchensis
CATCCTTATGGCCATAGAAAAAAATTGTTACAACAACAAGTTCCAACCATAAAAATCAACAAGTAAACCATTAGAAAGATAACCAATAACTAGTAGAACAATAATCTAGGTTTAGAAGTCAATTTCCATGGTTGAAAAGTGAGTAAATAATGTAAGAAAGTGAGTTTTTTTGTAGCTCTAATGGTTGTAGCATTAATTTCTTAACAACAATGACAATTACAAGGCTAAAAAAACACCCTTGGGGCTTACAAGCTCAAAGCATATGCAAAAGTTTCCAACTTAGACAATTATAATATATCGTCTTTTCACGTATCCCAATGCAAGAAGATTAGTGCCTTTAACTATTAGGTTGTGGAGTCTCAAAAATTAAAGAGCTAGTTGAGCTACTTCCTTGGGGGTTTAAGCCATTTTACTCCCCAAGGCAAGCTAAGCTAGCTAGGAAAAACCCTAGGAGGGTGTAAACCCTTTTACTCCTCCTAGGAATTCCTTATGCAACAAAGTATTTCAAGACAAATATAATGGACTTAGTGGGGTTGTATGCACTTATACTCCCCAAAAGTTTAAGCAAATTAAACTTGAAACCAAGAAAAGAAGCAATAACAACAAATATTCCTTACCTAGTCCAAGCATTAACAAGATAAACCTCTTTTGAACCAAGAAAATCCACCATAGAGTAAGAAATAGACCTCCACTGGAGATAGTGCATCATCCACCCATCCAATAGCCAAACAAAAACCATTACATGAGCAAGTGACAAGAGGGATATGTCAAAATGCCCAAGTGGGGCGCAAATTTCAGCCAAGAATGTCTTCTCTCAAGTGAGAGCCATGTGAAAATGAAATAGAAGTGATCCTTGGTTATACAAATCCCACCTAATGTGTCTGTCCACTTAAGTTTAGGGTAAACCACAAAGTTAGGGGGCAACAACCCTTACTTTGCCCGTTTACATTATAAAATTCAAATGTATCTTTAAAAATGCACACAAGGAACCCTAAAGTGACGTCATCCCTCTTGTAGGGTGACATTTTGGCACCTTTTGCAAGTCGTTAGAGGAGAAGATGGAAATCGTTGGGCCTTCTAGGGCATCCCTCTCATGCACTAGGTCTTCCTCCTCCAAGCCAAACTTTCTCCCATCAAAACGTGCCAAGTGTCAAGCAACAACAACACCACCACCACAACCCTATCCCTAGGGTGACGTCACGCTCCAAAATGTGACGTTTTAGCCTGAAAGGAAAGACATTGGGCTGGCTAAGGGCTAGGTTAGACCCTCCATAGTGTCTCCTCGGGCCTCCAAAGGCTAGCATCATCGTCCGGTGTGTGGGCCATGGTATCCGATCTATGGCCTTTAAGCCCCAAGTAAGCCCAAGCTAGGCTTGTTCTTCCAAATCTGTCCACCAACTAAGTCCTACAAAGACAATGAATACGTCCTCTAAGGATCTCAAGTCAAATGCATCATGATGAGTAAATCAAATCAATAAAAGAGACATCTAAGTGTGTACATAAAAACTACCTCATCAAAATAAACAATTTCTCAAAGACCCTGTGCAATTTGCCAAGTTTAGGTATGGGAGGGTTGACAAAGTGACCTATTGGGTGAATCGTACCTCAGGTTCAGGAGTGTTTCCCAAGTGGGCCCCTCTCTAAGACACGTGGACAAGTGACATGGATGGGGGCAAGAATCGTGGGCACGGGGTTCATGACATACAAGGGATCGTAGTATCTCATCTATGGGTGCCTTTGTAGAGGGTGTGTTGCACCTTCATTTTCAATGCAACCTTTTTCCAAGCCCATTTATTGGCTTTTGTCTTTTTAAGATGTTTCCAAGTTGAAGCCAAGGTGGGGCTTCTACCTAAGCATGAAAAACAATGCCCATATTGACTCTTCCTTGGTCACATCATGCTTCCCCAAGTTGAAGTCATGCGTGGGGCTTCTACCTAAGCATGAAAAATTGTGCCCACGCATGCTCCACCTTGGTTGGCATTTTGTATTAGTTATTTTTTACGGGTCCCATCAGTTTCTTATGAGAGACATTTCTTTTTCCTCGGTATCCCTAGGTGAGCATCTAAAAGGTTCATGATTGGATTTTATCTTTTGCCATCTACAATCCTTTGGGCCTTCAACCCCTTCTTTCGGAAGCCAACTGATGTGGTGGATACCCTCATGATGAACCTGAAAGTGTGGTGGTGAAGCGAGCCTCTATCTTTGCAAGTGGACACTGTTGGTCAAGTTGTCTCTCAGTACTCAATGTCTGCAACCTAAGGGCCTCAAGACATCATCTCCTTAGTTATCCCTAGCAGTTGGGGATAACAGGCACAATTTTAGGTGATTGAAGAGCAAAGTGGAAAAATAATGAAGACACACAACATAAGCTAGAAACAATATTAATTGGTTCGTAAATGAAGAATTGAGAGTAAAACAGTAGGCTTTTGAATTTGAATGAGTCCTCTTGCCTTTGGACCCAACCTTATAAATGTAAAGGCTTTGATCTGTTTAGAGGTTGGATATCAATTAGATATGAGTTGGATAGAGGATGTTAGCTACTCGGTCATTGTAATGTTCCCAAGCCAATTTTTTTTTGCTTGGAACACTAACTGACCACTGATTTACTTGTTTGTTTGTGTATGTTTGCAGGTTGGCCTCTCAAGTTTCGGCCTTAGGGTTATATTCAGTTATTAAGCACAGATATGAAGACATACTTAATGCCAATACAAGATCTAACTAGTACACAAGATATGGAACCCAAAAGCATAGATGTGACCTTTTTATTATGAAAAGCAAGAACCTGATACAAAGTGGATGCAGATATGGAATAACATCAGATGGCTCCAAGAGAGAATATATGAGCTGCTACAAAATGCTCCCGATAAGACAAAACAAACCTCCAAAGGCTGAATATATAATGAATATCAAATACAATAAGAATCAGGCTCACATCCAATCCCCCTGGTTGCTGACACATCCTGCTGAATAGATGAGAAGACCAAGATTTCAGCCTAGCTGAAGGAGATCTCCAAATGATGCCAAACTCAACAGAAATATTGATTAGGGCAAGTAGAAACCCTCCTTGAAGTATGAAGTCCAGATGCCAAGTCTTACCCTTCCAACTGTTGAAACCCTAATCTAGGTTGCGCCCTCCTAAAGACTGCCAAGCTCAATATTTTGGCCCTGATGGTGGAAACCTCCAAACACCCTGACAATCTCTAGAATGATAGATTGGGCCACCACAAGCTGCTGGTAGAAGTGGTCAGATCTGTGGTATAACCCACTCAAACAGGATAGATCTAAATCATTGTTGCGCCCTCCTTCTCTAAAAAACGTCCCAAAGCTTCATATAATAATCTTGCAGGAGTAACCCTCCAAAAATGCTCCAAAATTGATGAACAAGGCCCTGCAAGCAATACCCAGGTGTTGTAATGTCAATAGACCCCGTCGCAAGGCTGGATCGAACTCCTCTTAATGAAATGATGCGCCCATGCTGGAAAACCCTCAATGGTACGACCTGCTGCCTTCCTGGATCGATGATGGAACCTGTGAAGACTATAGAACGATGTGGGTGGAGTATTTCATCCTCGAGACCAAGCTTGGAACAAGGTGAGTGGAATCTTTCACCACTGAGTTGTTCTCTAGGGTTTGTAATCTCAAAACCCTCAAAATTGTGTGCTCAAGAGCCTAATAGCCAAATGCAATAATATCCAAGATGAAGTGAGAGGTGCACCCTAGCCTTTCCTTTATACCTCTTTATGTTTCTCTGTTGAGTTAAGTTAACCCTGAGCTTCAACCCTTAACTCAACCTCAAGTGCTCTATACCTCCAGTGAGTTACTTTTAACCTCTTTACCTTTTTCCAAGTCAACTTCAAAATATAACATTGAGTTAGCTGACCTTTGCCCATGCTGCATGAGACTATGGTCTAGTGGGGATGACTAGACCACTAAGTCTTTCCAAACCTCTTCATCAAGAGGTGGAGGGAATTACAGTCTCCCATGCTAGAAATTGCTTGTCCACAAGCAATTCCGAACCCGTTTCCTGTATCACCTGTTCATTCTCCCACATGGCATCCTCAACGGGCAAGTTCTTCCACTTGATTAAGTATTGTCTGATGCTCCTCCTTCGGAGTTTCTTCTCTCGAACCTCCAATATTTCCTTTGGTACCAGTACCAATTGCCCCTCTTCATCTAAGGGTGGCAGTACCTCAAGTGGGGTGATGTGTTGGTCGATGGCCCTCTTCAGGCATGACACATGGAAAACGTTGTGTATCTTGCTACCCTATGGGAGCTCAAGCTCATAAGCCACGACCCCTACCTTTCTGTTGATCCTGTAGGGCCCAAATAATCGGGGTTGGAGCTTTTATGCTCCACTCCTTTTGATAGAAGGTTGCATGTATGGTTGGAGCCTCAGGTAGACCAAGTCACCAACCTCAAAAGTACGCTCTACCCGATGTTTGTTTGCTTGGAACTTTTGTTGATTATGTGCCCTTTGTAGATGATCCTTCAGTTCCCTTAGTATATCCTGACTCTGTTGCACCCAATCCTGTACCATCGAGGCTCTGCTATCACCAAAAGCCAGCTCTATGAAAGAGAGTGGGTCATAACTGTACAACACCCTGAATGGAGTCATGCCTATGGACATGTGGTAGGTGGTGTTGTAACAGTTTCCCCCAAGTGTAGCCACCTAACCCATTCCTTCTGTTGCCCTGCTACATAGTTACTGAGGTAGCCTTCTACCCATTTGTTGATTATTTCGGTCTGCCCGTCAGTCTGAGGATGATAACTAGTGCTAGGGGTTAAGGCTGTACCAACCATCCTGAATAACTCATGCCAAAAGGTGCTCATAAATCGACTATCCCTGTCACTAAAAATGGTTTTGGGTAGACCATGTAGTCTGAAGATCTCTTTGAAGAATAATTCAACCACTTGTGTTGCATTGAAGTCTGTAGCAATGGAAAAGAAGTGTGCAAATTTAGTCAACATGTCCACCACTACGAAAATACAATCCTTACCCTGTGCCCTTGGTAATCCTGTGATGAAGTCCATGTAGATGCTCTCCCATTTGTGTTCCGGGATGGGTAGAGGTTGTAGCAACCCTGTTAGATGTGTGTGCTCATACTTATTCTCTCGGCAAGTAGTACACTCCTTGATGTGATTCATCACATCTTCTTTGAGGCCCTTCCATGAGATCCTTTCCCTTACCTGCTTGTATGTTTTTCCAATACCTTGGTGCTCTGCGACCGATAAATTATGACATGTGTGTAGTATCTTGGCCTTGAAGTTTGACTCAGGGACCAAGAAGATTTGGCCCTTGTAGTAGATGATGTCATCTATGACTATGAAGTTGTCATCCTGTATTTTCCCATCCATCAACTGACAAGAAAACTGATTTTTGGAATATTTCACCAAGAGGTGGTCCTTCCAGTCAACTGATACATCTGTCATGGCATAAACTGATGGCCTCCTGGATAAAGCATCTGCAACTACGTTGTTCTTCCCCTTAACAAATTCAATGTCAAAATCATAGGCCTGTATCATACTGACCCACTTCTGTTGTCTTTCATTCAAGTCCTTCTGTTACAAGAAGCACTTAAGGCTGTTGTGATCTGATCTCACCACAAATCTTGCTCCCACCAAGTACTGTCTGAATTTGGACAAGGCATGCATGATGGCCAACATTTTTTTATCGTAGATAGTGTAAAGAAGCTCAGGGCCTCTCAACTTTCGGCTCTCATAAGCAAGGGGATGCCTATTCTGCATCAGTACGGCCCCAATGCCTTCTCCAGATGCATCACACTCCAATATGAAGGGTTGGCCGAAATCTGGTAAGGCTAAAACTGGGCATGTGCTCATTACCTTTTTCATCTTGTCAAATGTAAATTGTGCTTCTTCACTCCATCTGAAAACCCCCTTTTTGGTCAAATCGGTCAAAGGTGCACAAAGTTGTGAGAACCCTTTGACAAACTTCTTGTAGTAAGTGGAAATGCCAAGAAATCCTCTCAAATCTGTAATAGTTTTAGGTGTGGGCCACTCAACTATCGCTTGGATCTTCTCCTGATGTACCTGTACCCCTTTAACTCCAATGATGTGTCCCAAGTAGAGGACCTCTGTCATCCCAAATTCGCATTTGGACTCCTTGGCAACAAGGATTGTCCCTCCATGATGGTTAAGATCTGTTCCACATGCTGAAGATGTTCCTCCCACATCTTGTTGTAGATTAGCAAGTCATCAAAGAACACAAGAAGATGCTTCCTCAACTGTTTGTTGAAGACATGGTTCATACAAGACTGAAATGTGGTTGGTGCATTGGTTAATCCAAATGGCATCACTAAGAATTCATAGTGGCCATAGTGACACCTGAAAACAGTCTTAGGGATGTCCTCCTCCCTCATTTTGATTTTATGGTAACCAGAGCGCAAGTCAATCTTTGTGAAGTAAGCAGCCCCATGGAGTTCTTCCAATAGCTCATCAATCCTAGGAATGGGATACCGGTTTTTTATAGTATTCTCGTTTAAGGCTCCGAAGTCAATGCACATACGCATGGTTCCATCCTTCTTCTTGACCAATACCACTGAAGAGGCAAAAGCGTTGTAACTTGGTTTAATGTGACCCATATCTAAGAGTTCTTTGATGGCCTTCTCTATCTCGTCCTTGTACTTCTTTAGGTGTTTGTAAGGTGTGGTGATGACTAGTTTTGCCCCCTCTTCCAACTCAATGACATGCTCAAATCCCCTATCCGGCGGCACACCTGGTGGAATGGGTCCAAACACTTTATTGTGTTTGTCAATGATCCTCTGGATCTATGGTGTGTAGTGAATCTTCCCCTTTTTGTCCACACGTGCCGAAATCTTGCACTCAACAACATATACAATCTCCTCTCTCCTGAAAATAGCCTCCATACGCTTTGTTGTGACTACCCTGGCTATGTTGCCTGTCATGCCTTTGAGGACTACCTTTCTTCCACTCTCCTCTGTGAAAGACATCTCCATGGTCTTGTAGTTGGTGGTGATAGGCCCAAACGTACTAAGCCACTGTACTCCAAGGATTATATTTGTGTCAGGGAGGTCCATCACATACACATCTTGTACTAGCTCATGCCTACCCAATGTAAGCTTCATCCCTGGAATGTACCTGTTACAAGGCATGGTACTTCCTCCTACTACCTCTACCTTGAATCCTTCAAACTCAACTGTGGGTCTATGCCTCCTCTGTAGCAATGCTGAGTTAATGAAGTTGTGAGAAGCACCCCCATCAATGAGCACTGACACCTACTGCCCCTGCAATACTCCTCTCATCCTGAAGGTGTTGTACTTGGGTACCCCACTGATGGATGCTAGTGTAGCTCTCTCCTCTACTTCACTGTCGTGACCTGTAGTCTCCTCCTCTGTAGTTTCGATGGTGTTTTCCTCCATGTTCTGGTTGTGGCCGAAATCCTCATCCTCTTCATTATCTGATGTCACCTCAATGTAATGAACTTGGCCACGACCCATACACTTGTGGGATGGGTTCCATGGCTCTTTGCACGTGTAACATAGTTGTTTCCTTCTCAGTTTCCTTCTAGTATTCTCGTCCATCCTACCTCTTCCTCGGTCAAACCCCCTTGGGTCTCTTCCTCTTGGATTCATTAGAGGTCTTTGATCTCTTCCTCCGGTGTTTAGAGGTGGTCTAGGCACAAATTTCGGTTTTGCAGCTAGCCCTAAATATCTCATCCTCCAGATAGCATACTGCAAGTTGGTAGGCTTAAAATCCTTAACCCAACCCTTCAAGGGCTCCATCAACCCCTTTGTGAAGAACATCACGAGTCTAGACTGTGGCACATCCTGCACCATGACTGCTAACCTTTGGAACTCCTCAATATACATCTCTGGTGTCCCTTTTTGTCTGAGTTGTGTGAGCTCCCTGAAATGTAGCTCTAGATCCCCCTAGTCAAACCTATCAATGAGCCTCTGAGTAAACTTGGTGTATGCCATTATCCGATTGTGTCCAAGTGTGGTCAACCCATGGTACCACCAGTCATGAGCTTTGCCATCCAAGTCATGGTGGCAAACTTGATGGCATCCATCTCCCTCATAGGGTTAAGCTGCAGGTAAGTGTCTAATTTATGTACCCATGCTTGTGCAGTCAACTTGGCCGAACCATCAAAGTAGGGAATCTCCATCTTCCTAGCCCTGCGCTCAAGCTCATAATTGTTCCTGTGGTACGGCTTGGGCTTGCTTCTGAGTTTTAATCCACAAAACTGATCTAGGGTGATCTGCCTCTGAACTGGTATGCTTAATGAGTTATACTCCCTGACATATTGATCAAACTGATCGTCAAACTTATCTGGTTGGTTGGCCTGTGTGGGTTCATCTGTAAATGTGGGTAGGTACAGTCTAGGAGTGGTCCTACTACATGTCTGTCCTTGTGGTGCTCCCCCTCCATGGCTTCCCTCAGAATGATGATAGGGAATGTGTTGCTACTGATACCTGTTCCCTCCAAGCGATCCACTAGTTTTCTTATTGGCATAAGATTCCAAACCTTTCCCCTTGTGATTCATTGTTATCAACAATTTGCATTGTTTGGTTTTCATCTACCTTCCTTAAGGTCTCTGATATTTCGGCCTGTCCCCTACGGTTTGCCTCCTGGTTTTCTTGTAAGTGGTTGACCAATGTACTCTCTATCTGGTTTATGGATTTATAGAATTCCTGTGTTAAGATTGCCAAGCCCTGTGGGTCACTGTCCTCCCTTGAACCGTCCATATCGGCTTCTACCTCACCTGTCTATTTCCTCCTTCTGCCCATATAAATGCCACTAAATTTCTACATGTACTAATCCTCATAGGATGGGAGGATCAGAGCTCTGATACCACTGTAATGTTCCCAAGCCATTTTTTTCGCTTGGAACACTAACCGACCACTGATTTACTTGTTTGTTTGTGTATGTTTGCAGGTTGGCCTCTTAAGTTTCGACCTTAGGGTTATATTCAACTATTAAGCACAGATCTGAAGATATACTCAATGCCAATACAAGATCTAACCAGTACACAAGATATGGAACCCAAAAGCATAGATCTGACCTTTTTATTATGAAAAGCAAGAACTTGATACAAAGTGGATGCAGATCTGGAATAACATCAGATGGCTCCAAGAGAGAATGTATGAGCTGCTACAAAATGCTCCCAATAAGACAAAACAAGCCTCCAAAGGCTAAATATATAATGAAGATCAAATACAATAAGAATCAGGGTCACGTCCAACCTCCCTGGCTGCTGACACGTCTTGCTGAATAGATGAGAAGACCAAGATTTCGGCCCAGCTGAAGGAGATCTCCAAATGATGCCAAACTCCACAAAAATATAGATCAGGGCAAGTAGAAACCCTCTCTGAAGTATGAAGTCCAGATGCCAAGTCTTACCCTTCCAAACTGCTGAAACCCTGATCCAGGTTGCACCCTCCTAAAGACTGCCAAGTTCAATATTTCGGCTCTGATGGAGGAAGCCTCCAAACACCCTGAAAATCTCTAAAACGATAGATCGGGCCACCACAAGCTGCTGGTAGAAGTCTCAGGGTCAGATCTGAGGTATAACCCACTCAAACAAGATAGATCTGAAGCACAGTTTCACCCTCCTTCTCTAAAAAACGTCCCAAAGCTTTAGATAATAATCTGGCAGGAGTAACCCTCCAAAAATGCTCCAAAGCTGATGAACAAAGCCTTGCAAGCAATACCCAGGTGCTAGAATGTCAATAGACCATGTCACAAGGCTGGATTGAACTCCTCTTCATGAAATGATGCGCCCCTGTTGGAAAACCCTCAATGGTATGGCCTGCTGCCCTCCTGGATCGATGATGGAACCTGTGAAGACTATAGAATGGTGTGGGTGGAGTATTTCATCCCCGAGACCAAGCTTGGAACAAGTTGAGTGGAATCTTTCACCACCGAGTTGTTCTCTAGGGTTTTTAATCTCAAAACCCTCAAAACTGTGTGCTTAAGAGCCCAATAGCCAAATGCAATAATATCCAAGATGAAGTGAGAGGTGCGCCCTAGGCTTTCCTTTATACCTCTTTCTGTTTCTTTGTTGAGTTAAGTTAACCCTGAGGTTCAACCCTTAACTCAACCTCAAGTGCTCTATTCCTCCAGTGAGTTACTTTTCACCTTTTTACCTTTTTCCAAGTCAACTTCAAAATATAACATTGAGTTAGCTGACCTTTTCCCATGTTGCACGAGACTATGGTCTAGTGGGGATGACTAGACACTAAGTCTTTCCAAACCTCTTCATCAAGAGGTGGGGGACATTACAGTCATGTTTTGAATACATTCCTCTACTGCGCCTTAGTGAATGAATGAAAGTTATGTAAGGATGTACTGGATCATGTCTAAAATTAATGGAATGGGGTTCCCTTTTCAATTTCTAGTTTCCTTTGTGTTGTGTGGTGATGATGTCCTTTATTTTTGTTCTTTATATGTTATGTTAAATGATAGTCTTTGGTTTACATAGATGTTGTGTGCATAGACTTGGATGAACGATGAACTAGACAGTGATGTTGTAGCCAATGGTAAATACTATTTGGTGTAGCCAACGAGATGTGAAATGGTTGCATTAGTCATATTGTTTGAGCCCTGCACAAATCTTTATGTCACAACACAACACTTTGGCCGAGACCATCTCCTCCATGGGGATTGAAATGCCAACGCTTAGACTACATTGGACTTCTTGTTGGAAACTTATGTAGATGTAGGTCTCAAATTGAGCCAATACTTACACCCATGAGCATGGTAAAATGAAATTAGGGGAGAGCACTTATATCATATTATATTATGGTAGATCACAATAAGATCCTTATCGACTTTGTTACAACCAATAATATATGTGTGTCTTATGTAATTATGTGGGTTGCTAGCATATCTAGGTTAGAGTAGTATCGTACTTGTTGTCATGGATTAACATGTAGATCTATTAACAATGTAATGTAACATTATGCTCGTGGTGTGTCAATGTGCACTCAGACATGTTATCTCTTGGTATAATATAGTTTAGGGTTACCACCAACAATGGCATACTAGTGTTATTGTGTATTTACAACTAAGCTTATAATAGTAGGTACTAGGCGTTGGAACTGAAAAATTTCCAATAGTTTATAACCTTTGTCATTTCCTCATTAAGCACAATCCATGGTTTACCAAGAAGCATAACTTGAGAGAGATGCCATACACCAGTAAAGATAAGACATGTGAAGGGCACAATGTCAATAACCTCTATTTGCAACTAAAGTGCAAGGTATCTACTAGTTTTGATTGTGAAGGAACTCACCACTGTATGGTGGTGCATCATCTTTGGAGGAGATTGCATATATCTAATGATTCTCAATCTAGCCATTGCTCCCCATGATCGCCAATTGTGAGCACTTCTCCATCTTTGGCGACGATTTCCCTTTATTAATGTCACTCAAATCAACCAACCAACTCCACCAATGATTGCCTTGCTTACTAGAGAGAAACCACTAAGATCTCTCGCATGTTCTATCTCAACCCCCTTGCCATTTTCTGCATTTGATCTCATGCATGCTTGAGTTAATTCATTCTCCCATCAATGTGACACCGTTCTCCACTTAAAACTATGATGACCACATCAAGTCAAGAGTACCATTCACTCCTTGAAATGATTACATCATTAAAATATTTTTATTTGTGGAGAGGTTTGAACCCTAGATCATATTAACACATTACACACAACATTTTATCGACCTTAACCCAAAACATGCCCTTCATGGAGTTTGAATATGGGTCTTTAAGGGAATCCAAAACTTTCATCAAATGCCCCCACTCATGGTGACATTGAAGATCAATATCTCAGAGTCTTTAGAGGTATCTGGTGAAAAATTATGCCATTACCTCCCTAGTCCCAATCCTTGAAAACTCAAATTGACGACCGTAGTGGGAAGGATGGAAGGAAATTATGTTGTGATCAAATAATGTCAAGGATTAGAATGCCCTCATGATCCTCAATGAGTAAATGATACTAAGGATGCCCAAGATGGAAATGAAGTGTTAGATCAATCTCGGTGTCCTGTTTCATTTATTCTTCATTGCAAACAAGGCCCTAGATTAACTAGAGCATTTGCTGTCTTATTTATTGATTGTTGAATATGGACTGTCCTTGAGTCTAAAAACACTTGAATAACATTACTTGTATGTTTGAACACACATATAAACTTATTTTTTAATAAAGTTTGACATCAACTCATGCTTATTAGATCTATCAAAGTTTGTTTATGATAAGTAGAGAATCCCCTTCTATAGATAATCATGAATGTTAATAATAAAGTCTTTTCTAACTTAAAAACACCGTAGGCTAAAGATTCTACAAAATGAAGATTTTTTATTTGCCCGAAATCTGGCAATAAATTGATAAATTGTTGGATTCATAGATTTAAGTGATTATTTCTGTAAAATCCAAGCGCACTAGGAGTTTTTCAGCACGCTAAATCTATTTCTGCATTCAAAAATAGATTATGAATAACAAAAAACAATGATTCATGTAAATTTATATCACCGGATTCAGACGAAAAAAACCATTTCGTAGGACAACTAACCAACACCCTTAAAAACCATCAAACTCAACCATTTCATAAATCTTCATTTCAACCACTAAATCACAATTAGATAAAGAAATATAATTATACTAAATCACAACCGAATAAACTTCGAGCAAACATAGTTATAAAATAAATAAACAATATACTTTGATTCAAATTAATCCACCGAAGTATGACCTTATTTTGCTCATATGCGAGTCATTTCTATAATCCCATAATTATTATTATTTTTCATTTAAAAAATCCAATAACCATTAAACTTGGCGCCAATGTCTTCCTCATCTTGAAACAAAAGAGCGCCAAACACTAGCGCCTTCGGATACACTGTAGGGTGACTGCAAAGAACTTCGTTACAGGCGCACTGCGTGGGGATTCCAGTTTTATTTTTCGGCGGGCGGTCTTCAATATCTTCAGATTCTCATTGCCGTTTTCACCCGCTCACGAAATCCCCACAGGCAGAGGCGCAGAATGGGCGAAGGCTCTTAAAAACCAGCTCCCCTGTAGAAATCCTGCAAACGATAAAAAATCTTTCAGTTTCAGGTCCTAGCAAGGGAAATGCATTAAGTATATCCTTACAGTTTAAGGGCAGTGTATTAATCTTAGCCTTACTGTTTAAGTATAGCCCTGCAATTTAAGGGCATGGCACCCAGAAAGCAGAAGGATTCAGGTGCACCCAAAAAACAGAAGGACTCCGGAGCTTCTAGAAAGGGGGCTTCATCCAAAAAGACCCAGCACCATCCCTCCTCACAGCCTGCGAGATTCGACCTTCAGCATTTCTTTGGTCGCTTATCTCAGAATGCTTCTCAAATTTCTCAGCCCTCACAGCCCCTCGAAGCTCAGCCTGCAAAAGATTATCAACACACCTCAGCTCCCGGTAAGCCCCCGGAAATCACATCGGCCCGGCCTACCAAGGATTTCGAGAATGCCCGTAAGCGCCCGGGAGCCTCATATGACCGTCCTGGTAAGAAATCCCAGAAGACACCCGTGGAACGTAAGCCCTCGGAAGGCCCCAGTGAGAAACTTGCCAAGAGTTCAAATATGGCTCCGAGGCCTCCTGATGAACCCTCGGCGATTGTCAATGCTAAAGCTTCGAAGGATTTACAGGGCTCAGAAACTCCAAAAGCTCAGATTGTTAAACACATCTGCGACCCATTGGACAACTCACCAGTCCCGAGCTCACCGAACAATGGCTCGTGGTGGTCCCCTTCGATGGTGAGCTCCTTTTTATGCATTTGCGTTTTTGATGGTTTAAACAAATTCGTGCATTTTGGTGCTTCAGGGTTTTGACAAATTCTGTGTTTAGTCAAAACGTTTATTTGTCGAGGTTTCAGGATGACCAGAATCTCAGGTATCGAAATATTTCACAGAAATGTAGATGGGAGGGCGAAATTTTGAATCTATAAAATCAGAAGTATATATGTTAGATGCAAATGTTGGATAAAAATGGATATTTTACTGTCAATTCACGTATTTTTAAAAAATCCGAAAATATGGAGATATTTTGCAGTGAAAAGTTTGGTACCCTTGGCACTTTTCAACATTAAATGTGACAAAAGGAGCTTATCCTTCGGAGATTTTTTACTCACGTATAGTAATTTTATATAGGATAGTGAATAAAGAGCATCTATTGTAGGAAATCCTTTCACTTCTTGTTTTTTTTTTTTGACTTTTAAAAATATGCTTTATAAATAGTTTATTGGTATAGTAGATAGCATATGAGATTTTTCCTCCCTGATTTTGAGGGTTTTAAAAAGGGAGCTTTCATTTGGATTTGGACAGATGATTAAGCAGAGCCAGGACGATGGAGGAGATGTGGTCACATACCATAAAACCCCAGTCATGGAACGCCTTGAAACGATTGTAAAAGAAAGAAGTGACATTGAAATTTCTCTAAAGGCTTCTCAGCTTCTCGGTTGCCCAGAGGAACATAACATGAGCAAAATTCTACTAAATGCTTCTACGCTCAATTGCAGTCCTATTCGCCACTGCTCGGAGAAAGAGGTGAGAAGTTGCTGTAAACGTCAATATTGTTTATTTCTCTTGTTTTTAACATTTTTGTCTTCCTTGGATGCAAGGAATTGCATTTTACAGACTAGTTCATATAATCTGCATTGTGAAGGCGAATGGGAACAATATTGGTAATCCACAGTGCATTATCGGATATGCAAAACATGCAATAGCAATGAAGCCAATGATGGAGGACACTCCTGCTTGGCGAGCTTACAACAGCATATACAACAACTTAAAAAATATACAATGTCAACCATACAATAAAATACCCATTCATAACATATACGCGATTATCTTTTCAAATCTAGTAACTGCGATATTGCATCAAAGACATACAATATTGATTGAATGAAATCCAATACACCAAACATGATTTGAATGGACGCTAAAGAGGGGGAAAAACTTGCTTGGTCAGTTGTAAAATAATGGAAATTGATTGAATTTGCTTTCCAAGTTAATGGAGTATACACTCAATAGTTTACCCTTGAGGTTTGGAATTGCTTTTTGCCATTTCGATTGAACTCTGGAAGACCTAAAACCATCTTTCTCAACACTGGCAAAGCCTTGTAATGCAAGTGTCCCAATCTCCTGTGCCAAAGCTCGCATAGACTATCATTGTCATGTACCAAGGCATGGGCTGGTTGTCCTGTCAACCTGTAAAGACTATCATCACGAACACCGATGACCTCTGTTGAGTCAATGCTTGATCCTCTCGGCCATGCAAGAACCTGTCCACTTGAGAATGCCACTGCATACCCTCTGTTCTTCATAGTTGAGATAGAAAGTAGGTTCTTCTTCAACCCTGACACATACAACACATCACTCATTCTGAGAGGCTTCCCGGACTCTAGCTGAAACGAAGTTGTCCCAACTCCCTTGATTGCATACTTGGCATTATCACCAAGCTCCACCTGCAATCTCGAGTCCTCTAACAAATTGGTGAGTGATTCTTGTGATCTTGTCATATGACATGAAGCTCCACTATCCAACAACCAAGTCCCACTACCAAAAACTGTACCAAAAAGGGCAGAGACCAATAAGAACTCCCTCTGAAACCTGTTTGTAACTTCTTCCACCTCTGTCGATGATGCCTACTGTTTCCCTTTCCCTTTCTTCTGCTGTGGACACTATGAAGCATAGTGGCCTTACTTATGACAAGCAAAGCACTTGACCTTACTAAGGTCCTTCTTCTTCCCTTGCTTTGGAGATGCCTCTCTCCCTGTGTTGTTGTTAAAATTAGGGAAGTAAAACAAAAAATATTGTCCTTTTGAATATGTTAGTAAGAACAATAAAGATCTGAAATAAATATAAGCTTAGAACCAAAAGGTAATTTGAATTGTAGTGATTTTTATAAGTGCTAGAAATTTCATTCTGATCATAGGCAGTTGTTAGATAATCTCTTTCTAAATAGATCACAGATCTGAGTAGTAGTTTCACCAAGATTTAAACAGCCAGATCTAGGTAAATGACAAACAGTTTTGAACCATAAAAATCAAATCTAGAAAGTGGATAATCAGATCTAAGCAATAAACAGATCTAGGTAATTAGATGACAGATTTAATCAATGGATTTGATGTAGATCAGATTTAAGCAAGAACAAACAGTTCTAAAATATGATAAACTTTAGAATCAAGGAACAACTTATAGATCTAAACAATAGTGAGTTGAACAAGTCACTTACCTTGAAGTCTTACCTCTGATCATTGAAGGAGATCAAGCCACACACAAGAGATGTAATGCCACTGAGAATATGCTCAGAAAAGTTTAGTATCATAGATCTATCTCAAGGGTTAGATCTCTTGCCAGGAGAATGAACCGATTTATTTGCCACCAAGCTTAAATCACCACACACATGAGACTGTGAACAAACCCTCATGTACACTGAAATTCCAAGGACTCAAACCCCATCAAAGAAGAGATAGCAGAGGATAGATGAGCAGCTTAGAGGGGCCGCGGCTCAAAGTTGGGGACCAGATCTGTGGTAGAGAGGCCACGGTTTACTGCAAGGAAATCAGATCTGAGGTAAGGAGGCCACGATTCACTGCAAGGAACTAGATCTGAGGTAAGGAGGCCACGGCTCAAACAAATCTGCACTATAGGAAGGTGACGACAACTTCTTGGAGGGGTCTAGACTTGTTGTAGGAGAGGACGACAATTACACTCCTCAGCACACAGGTATCCACAGCCAATAGACCTGGACATGCAGCTTAAGTAACCCTCTTCTCATCACCAAACAGGGAGCAAATATAAATAGTTCACCAAACTGAAACGCTGGCTAGTATAGGAGGGTCGTACCATAGCAGGAAAAGACCTCAACAACTGTTATAAGAGGGGCCGCAACACACAAGAAGAGATCCACTCACTATTGGAAGAGAATATGAAAGTGTGATAAAGGTAGAGGGGTAGGACTATATTTATACTTTATGCTAGGGTAGGTTAACTAAAAATAATAATTAAAAATAACATGTTTAATTAATATAAATATTAATTAAACATGTTATAATTAAAACAATTAATTAATATTTTCACATTAACCCCTAAAGCAAAAACAAAAACCCTAAATAAACACAAGCAAAGGTGAAGGGGGTTTAGGAAGGGTGACTTGGTGGCAATACTTGTCCATCATTCTCAAGGTGACCTTTTTAACTTTATCATCACTGCATATGGGATACATCCCTAATGTGGTCATGCCTGCCTTCAAAGAGGGTCATATACCAACAAACACCTGATCAAAGACCAGGTGGCCCCATAACATCTCTGGGGTCCTATCCACCAAGGCACAAGACCAAGGATCAACCCATGTCCCAGACATGGGTACCCTGGAACATGTCTAGGGGCCCTAGACATATCTAGGGACTTTAACTTCTTGGTCCCAGACCAAGAACCCCAGTTATCTACTGGGGGCCCTCACAAGGGTCTTCACTGCTTGGTCCCAGACCAAGAACCCCAGTTATCTACTGGGGGCCCTTATAAGGGTCTTTTGCCATGGCATTGACTGTTTGGTCCCAGACCAAGAACCCCAGGAGTGCACTGGGGGCCCTAGATCTCAGCTAGGGTCTTTGCCATCCTCCCGGAGAATGGCTCTTGCAGCTGCTTTAAATTCAACTGTTGTTCTTCTAGGAACCATTTCCTGTGGCCTTCCTAGCATGAACAACTTGGGCCTGGTTGTCATCATCACTACCTCTTTGCTTGTTCTTGGACTCTATCCGAGCCTCCTCCTGGATGCAATCGATCAACAATTTGTCAAATGGTGACAACTTCCCTCGTGCACAAATGGTTCCCAAGACCTGAGAAATCCATTCAATGCCACATTCACCAACTCTGTGTCATCAACTGCCTCACCAAGGGCTACAAGCGGATCACGAATTTGAGTGATCCTCATGAAGTAGCTATCAACTGTATCTGATTTGGACATCTCAACAGATCGAAGCTTATTGAAGAAAACTGAGGTCCTATGAGGTTGCCCAAACAGGTTTGTCCTTGACCTGAAATTGGGCTCTAAGTTTTGCTCCCAAACTGTCCTTTGCTGCTGTTATAGCAACAAACAATCAAGTAATTTTATGCTCATAAGTTTTATGGTTAAGTGTTCTTTGAGGTACCCTTGCAAGTGTTTTCGTAACGGGTGGTTAGCACATGCAATATAACTCAAAACAAGTAACACTCCTCTAGATCTTTACAACACTAAAATGTCGATTTACACATCTAAGCATGCATGAAAATGGACACAGGTATTTTTGGTCAACATGACCTTGGATAAAACCAGTTTGGAATGAAAGTATATATAATGACGATCTCAAGTAGTGAATACAACAAGGAATACAATATAATAGAACTTGGTAAGATAGCAAGCTTCTCTCAAGCTTGTAGCATAGGTTCCAAGAAGAATGCGCCTAGGAAAGTGCACCCTTCCTCCTTGTTTCTCTATCCACTGAAGTGATGCGCCCTACCTCCTTCTTGGCCCAATGAAGAATCCCTTGTACACAAACAACCTGTTGTGTTCTCCTCCACCATGAACCAGACAGATCTGAAGTAACACAAGTCCTCCTACTACCAGATAAGTGTGTGCCCTCCTCAAGTGCGCCCTCCTCCAAGCAATAACCAACACCAACAAATAATGATGGTCTAAGCCTCCATGAGCCCTCCATGGAAGGAGGTGCCCAAGCTTCCCTCTCTCAATGCTTCCATTCCCATCCTCTTGCCCTTCTCCCAACTCTCTTGGTGAGCATACAAGTGAATATGAGCCTCCCTTTGCCCCTTGCACCCCTCTCGAACCTCCATAAGGAAACCTAAAACATGGATGGCTAGGATCATCCCAAGCCATCCCTAATCAATGATTGAGATCTCTCCTAAAGAATCTCAACTCAAAACCCACTTTGAGATATAAGTTCCTTAAGTTCACTTTATGTCCCCTCATTCACCCACTTAGTGAATTAGTCACTTTAGGCTAAAATGACCAAATTTCTCTTTTGACTTAAATCTTCTAAGTCAAAGTGAAATTAGACATAAAGTACATGGCACAATGGTACAAACATCTCCCTCTTGTGGTTAGAGGCCCAAAACCACAAGGGGATGACTTTCCAAGGTACCCAAATCTCAACACTTATGCCTCAAAATCAACTTCCGGTTTGCATTCCCTCTTTGGTACAAACCCACCAAAGCATCATAAATATCCTCTGTTGTCTTCTACTTGGAAATATGAGGAATTGGGTGATCCTTCATAGAATCCAACAACACTCACTTGGCCTTCACTTCCTTTTCATGGGCTGCCAATTTCTGTGCATCATTTGGATTTGGAATCACCATCTCAATGAAATCTTTGAGATCATTCAGAGCAAAAGGATCCTAGCCTTCCAGGCTCGGAAATTTGTGGCCTCCTCCAACCTCTCCTCAACTCTAAGAGTCATCGTGTCTTGTCTTGAACATGAATACAAATCTACAGTAACAAATAAATTTGCAGTAACAAATATGCAACTTGTGTCTCAAAAAAATGCTTTCCTCTCTCTAGACCCTATTCTCCAATACCATGTCAAATTTTAAGCATTCATTGCATTCAATTTCAGATCTGAAAATTACTTCCAAGTGACCTCAAACAATAAACTAGGGCTGTTATCATTGAATAATTTTACATTGAAATTACGTCAAAATTATAGCGGAAACACAAAGATCAGAGATAAATCATCCATACACAAGAGCCACAAAATTTTGTCCAATAAAATTTTTAGATTGAGAATCCCAATGACAAAACCAGTCCTCTTCAGCAAAATTACAACTTAAGCGAAATTCTAGAAAATTTTCCAACTTAAAAATCTACAGAAACCCTAGTTGACATAAACCCTAGTCGACATCACTTGTACGATCCCCTGCGTCATCCTCCTCACACGTGCAGTTGTATGGATGATCTGCGGTTGATGTATAGACCTGCATGTACGATACGGTCTGCAATAATTGCATCGTATAGTTTGTGTTGATATTATGGTAGCTTTGGGAGGTATGAACCTCTATTGTGACCTTTGACAAGATTAGAATGTTCCAGAAGGAAGCAAAGAAACGAAGGAAACCCTAGACAAGATGTCGGCTGTAGAAATATAATTAATATGAATTAATTAGTACCCAGAAGGAGAAGTCGGCCTAGGCAAGCCTGCTAGAATTACTATAAATACAGGGCGCTAGTCTCTCATTATTCACACTTCTCAGAATTGCAGAGAGCAGTTTCTGCGCACTGCAGTCCAACAGTTTTGTGCGCAAGTCCTGGGGAAGGTGTTGTGCCAGTTTTTGGGTGGGACGATCTGATCAGTTTGGTTACTTCTTGCTTGGTGCATTAGCCTTTCTTGGCTATTGGATTGCTACCATGATTCTTTTCTCTGTCAAGGTCAAGGTCAAGGTGGCTTCGGCCTATGGTTGGGTGACAAGGGTATTGGCAATGGTAAAACGAGCACAATCTTTCATATTCTAACAGGTTATGGGCCCAAACCTCCTTCATTCAGTCTAAACGCTGGAAGGAAGCATAGCCGCTAGGATATTGAGCTCGCTGAGGATCTGCTACTAGGGTTACTAGCAAGAGCAGCTTCTAAAGACATTGTCGCTAGGGTTACTAGCAGAAGCAGTTGCAGAAACCCTAATCTCAGATTCGACACCTTGTGATGGAGCATCTCGCTCAAAAGGAAGATATTCAGATGCGCCCTAACTCATCTCACCTTTTGGCTCTCTTAGAAGACAAAAACGACGAAGTTGAAGTTTTGGATCAAGGCATGACCAGTTACCAATCAACCGAAGACATGAGTGAAACAATCAGTCTTCTACACTACTCAACACTCACTGGTACGATTGAAGATGACATGT
>SNQJ01S0042042.1:43999-59973 GCA_010110895.2 Picea sitchensis
TTCGCTAGGAGTTGGCCTAGACGGAGGAGTTGAGGATTAGGTGACAGCACCTTAACTCTCACTTGCCCCCAAGGACACACCGAGTGGATTGAAGATTTCTTCCACGTCTCCCAAAGGTGTGTATAAGGCGGCAACAGTCACCAATGGGTAGATAATAGATTTCAATTAGTTGGCACCATTGAGCAACATATTCCCCTTTCAATTTTCAATTTAGAATCCCACATTTCCCATTTCAAGGGGTGTAAGAGGAAGGGGTACATGGTTTTGTTTTGAATATATGTTGAAATGTTGAAAACATTGTTAACGTGTGTTGAAAGCTGAAAAGACTTTTGCTGGCTCTGAGTTGCGTAAAGGTTCTCCTTTATCGCCTGTAGAATCCTCTGACTCTCCTCAACCCAGTCTTTGGCCCCCGGGTCCCTGCTATCCCCAAACACATTTTCCACAAAAGAGGGTGCATTGTATCCATATAATGCTCTAAACGGTGACATCCTGATAGACATGTGGTAAGTTGTGTTGTAACAGTGCTCACCCATGTGTGTTGTTGCCCCCCCCCACATAATTTCTCAGATACCCCTCCACCCATTTGTTGACAATCTTTGTCTGTCCATTTGTCTGCGGGTGGTAGCTGGTACTTGTGGCTAACTTTGTGCCCACCAACCTAAAGAGCTCCTGCCAAAACGCGCTGATGAAGTGCCCATCTCTGTCACTGACTATTTGCCTGGGTAAACCATGCAACTGGAAAACCTCTCGGAAAAATAGCTCCGCTACTTGTATAGCCTTGTTGTCCGTGGGTATGGCAAAGAAGTGTGCAAATTTGGTCAGCATGTCGATCACTATAAATATATAGTTCCTGCCCTGCACTCGAGGAAGACCTATAATGAAGTCCATAGAAATGCTCTCCCATTTCTGCTCCAGAATGGGTAGAGGCTGAAGTAACCCTGTGGGGTGTGTTTGCTTAGACTTGTTCTGCTGACAAGTTGTGCACTCCTGGATGTGCTTTAGTACATTATCCTTGAGACCCTTCCATAAGAATCTCTTCCTAATCTGTCGGTAAGTTTTGAAGAATCCCCGATGCCTGGTTGTAGGTGAATCGTGACAAACCTTTAGAACCTTCCATTTTAAGGTAGATTCTGGAACCAAGTAGATCCGGTCCTCGTAGAAAATGACATCGTCTAACACATGGTATCTATAATCAACTACCTATCCATCCAGTACCTCACAAGCAAACTTGTTTTTGGAGTACTCCACCAACAAATGTGCCTTCCAGTCTGTGCAAATATCCATCATTGAACACCCTGTTGGCCTCCTGGACAAAGCATCTGCTACGACATTCCTTTTTCCTTTAACATACTAAATGTCAAAGTCAAAGGCTTGGATCTTTGAGACCCATTTCTGCTGTCTCTTGCTGAGGTCTTTCTGATCCAGGAAATACTTGAGACTGTTGAGATCAGTCTTCACTACAATCTTGCTACCCACCAGACACTGCCTAAATTCAGTTAAGGCATGCATGATTGCTAGCATTTCCTTGTCATAAATCGAATAGAGTCTCTGATTCGTTGAGCTTCCTGCTGTCGAACACAATGGGATGGCTCCACTGCATCAAAACTGCTCCAATCTCCACCCCTGATGCGTCACACTCTATGACAAACGACCGAGAGAAATCCGGAAGGGCTAGAACAAGGCATGTGCTCATAATCTCCTTCATTTTCTCAAAAGTCTGTTGTGACTCGTTCGTCCAATGAAAAGCACCCTTCTTGGTTAGATCAGTGAGCGATGCTCCCAACTGTGAAAAGCCCCTGACAAACCGCCTATAGTAACCGCATAACCCAAAGAATCCCTTCAACTCTGTGAAGTTCTTGGGTGTTGGCCAATCCAGAATGGCCTTGATCTTCTCCTAATGAACATGTACTCCTTGCTCACTGATGATATGCCCCAAGTCCAATAGTTCTCTCATCCCGAACTCACACTTGAACTCCTTGGCATATAATGATTGTGCCTGCATAATGCCCAAGACCTCCTCCAAGTGTGCCAGATGCTCAGCACATGTCTTGTTGTAAATCAAAATGTCATCGAAGAATACCAAACGATACTTCCTCAACTACCCCTTGAAGATGTGATTCATGTAAGACTGAAAGGTGGTCGGTGCGTTGGTCGACCCAAACAACATGACCAAAAACTCGAAGTGCCCCAAATGGCATCTGAACGTTGTCTTCTCTATGTCCTTCTCTCTGATGTTGATCTGATGATATCCTGATCGTAGATCAATCTTAGTGAAGAAAAATGCCCCATGTAGCTCGTCCATCAACTCATCTATGCGCGGAATGGGGTACCTGTTCTTGATTGTTTTCTTATTGAGGGCTCTGTAGTCTATGCACATCCTCAATGTGCCATCTTTCTTTAGTACCAGAACAACTAAAGAAGCAAAGGGACTCGTGCTGGGCCTGATGTGCCCCATCGCAAGTAATTCCTTGATTGCTTTCTTGATCTTGTCCTTGAATCTTTTGGGGTGTCTATAGGGCGCGGTGATCACAGGTGTAGCCCTCGCCTCCAACTCAATAGTATGCTCGAACCCCCTGTCTAGTGGCCTCCCTAGTGGGATCGACCCAAACATTGGCTCATACCGACTCAGAAGCTCTCTGATCTGTGGATGGTAATGCTCTCTGCCCTCTGAATCCTTTCGGGTGGTGATCAGACACTCTGCTACATATGCTACATCATCGTGACGGAAGATCCGCTCCATCCTCTTCGCTGATACTGCTCTGGTTGCTTCTGTAGACATACCTCTCAATACCACTCTCGATCCACTGGCATCTCTGAAACTCATGGTCAACGTCTGGTAGTTGAACCCAATCTCTCCCAATGAATATAGCCATTGTACCCCCATTACTGCATCTGTATTTGATAGGTCAACTACATAAAAGGTATCTGTCATGGTGTAGTTGCCTAGCTTGACTTCTAGGTCTGGGACCATGTCCAAGCATGTCATAGTATATCCATCTTCCACGGCCACGGTGAACCCCTCAAACTCCTCAGTGCGTAACCCTCTCCGGGCTACTAAGGACGCATCGATGAAATTGTGGGTGGCCCCATCATCTACTAAAGTTGTCATGTGCTGCCCCTGTATAAGGCCCTTGAGCCTGAGAGTGTTATACCTGGGTACTCTAGAAAGGGTTGCTATGGTTCCCCCTTTCACCTCTCTATGAGGTTTTGTCTCCTCCTTTGGTTGTGCTTCTGCTTGTATTTGAGGTTTCTTCAGATGCCGCTTTGGCTCATGTGTAGGATCATCCTCTTAATCACTGTCTGCCTGTGCCCTGATCTCCTCATCCTCCTTCTCACTGCCTGATTCCACCTCAATGTAGTGGATCTATCCCTTTCCCATGCATCGATGCCCTGGGACCCAAGGGTCTCTGTAAGAGAAGCAAAGCTTCTTCCTCATCAACTCTCGTTTGGTGTCATCATCCAACTTGGGCTTACCCTCCCAATCCCTTTGAGGATTCTTCTGATCCTTGTCTCTCTGTGGCATAAAGGGTTTGGTAAAGGTTTTGGGTTTCAACACTGAGTCCCACATGTCTCTAGTGCACACAATGGCCTCCTGTAGGGTGTGAAGCTTGAAAGCCTTAACCCAGCCCCACAATGGCTCCGTCAACGCCTCAGTGAACAACATCATCAATTTGTGCTCTGAAATATCTGATACGACCTTTGCCTTCTGCTGGAACTCTGTGACGAAGGCCTCAACTGACCCTGTCTGTCTCAACCGTGTCAGATCAATGAAATGGAGTTCTGGATCCCTTCTGTCAAACCTCTCTATCAACCTCTCGGTGAACTCCAAATATGAAGTAATGTGGCTGTGACCCAAGGTCACCAGCCCATGGTACCACCACTCGTGGGCCTCCCCATCCAAGTGCAAGGTGGCGAAGCTAATATCTTCTGACTCTGTCATCGGGTTGAGTTTGAAATATGTGTCAAGATTCTGTACCCATGCCTGAGCTGAGCATCGTGATGACCCGTCGAAAGTAGGAATATTCAGCTTCCCCACTTTCTTAATGAAGTCCATGTTTTGAGTTTGCGCATTGCCCCTCTGTGCCTCTCGGGGTCTGTTCCGATACCTGATCGAACAATAATCTAGCAAACTCATGTTTGCATGGAACTCTGGTCCCAATGCCAAATAATCTCTCTTGTACTCCCTGAATGGGTCTTGTGGCACTGTCTGGCCTTGTGCTCACTGTCCTCCTGCCTGCCCTGGTTGTCCCATCGACTGTCCCCCCTGGCACTGCGGATATAAAGGTCGGGGAATCCTCCCAGATGATGTATAGGCACGGATAGGTGAAGGATGTCCACTCCCTCTGCCCTGAGATCCACTGGAGCCACTGGCCCCACCTCCCTGGTGTCCTCTTGAACCACTCGCTCCTCCTACCGCGTTGGCACCCATAGTGCTCACGTTGTGTTGGATCATCTGTGTGCTGATGGCCATCTGTGCTATGGCGTTCATATATCCTGCTGTCCTTTAGCTAGGTCATTCAAGATGGCCTGTGTACTGTCAGAATGTGTCTCGGGGCCTTTCCCCCTGCCCTCTAGTAGTGTCTTATGCTTGTCACCCATAGTCCTCTCTATGTCTGCCTCTGTGTTAGAGCTGATGTGATTCCCATCCTTTAAATCTGGCTTTGTATTCGACTGAGTGTGGAAGGGAGTGTAGTGCCTTCTGTTCATGTCTCTCCTGTCTCTACTATGCCCTCTGCGGTACTAAATGTACTCGTCCCCAATATGTCCTTGGCCCTCCGTGTATTTTGCACCTGTTCTCGGAATCATGGGGTCATGAGAAAACAGTTCTTCACAGGCTGGCAGGAAGAAGGCTATGATACCACTGAAATATCCCTGATCTAGTGAATATAGATAGACTTTGCCGAAACTGTTGTTTCGGCTCACAAATCTGATACTCTAGGGGTTTTTGGATGCGTTTTAATTACTTGTTTAACATGCTTGGTGATTTTCGCATGTGTGTGTCATATAAATAAGTGTTTGAGCAGAATATATGATGCATACGAAATAAAGGAACCAACACAACTCAATAGCATATATTATGGAGAATAGCAGGAAATACAATGTGCATGTAGGAAATATAGGAAATACTCATAAGCTAGATCTCATAAGAGTTGATCGTTTATGGGATACAATGCAAAACAACAAGAAATACCCGTATACAAAATATCGGGAAGAATCGACAACATGCATGCACAGATCTACTGGATGCAATCTCGGGTACTCACGACAATTGCTGCAAATGTTTGGAAAGTTCGCCCTGTTGGAAATACTCGTTTGATCTGTCCTAAAACTATCCCAAATGATGCGCCCTGACCTCACAGCTCCTTCTGGTGACTGTCCGACTGAAGATCGGTCCCCTACTGATCAAACTGGACGATGGATGGGACCCACTAAGGGTTTGCGCCCCTCTCCTGGACAACTGGTGCACCCCAGTGATTCCACCGTTGGAATTTGACGATGTATGGCTCAAACTGAGCGCCCTGGTATGCTCTGTATTGGGTCAGAAGGGTTTCTTCAGTTCTGGACCGATGAACTCTCTAGATCCCTGAATGTGCTTCTCTAGAAGCTGCGCCCTAAATGACAAACTGGTGCGTCCTGGTGAATTTCTCCATTGGAATCGGACAAATGATAGCTCAAATGAAGCACCTGTGTCCATCTCAACTGGGTCGAAAGGATTCGTCTGGATCTGACTTGTGCTCGGCCAGCTACACAAAACTGTCTCTCAAACCCTGGCGCCCTCACTGGCAACAATGCGCACTGACTGAATTAGGTTTGAATACTCCTGATCTGGCATGGTGAAATACCTGGATGGTATCCCCGATAGGCTAGGGTGTGTCTTCCAACACCGAAATCGATTTTGGGTGGTGGTTTCCTCCAGAAATCAACAAAACAGCTAAGAGGTCGACTTCCTCTCTGGAACTTGTTCTCAACTCAAAATCATAACATAATGAGGAATTAGGTTGAATTCCTCTTCTTATACCTCCCTTGATCTAATTTGTCGTTGACATCACTTAAGCTAGGCGCCTTTCCTCCTAAGTCGAATGTGATTAATTAATTAAGTCCCCCCTCAACACCTTTTTGTTCTTTTTCGTCGTTGACTTTGGCTTAAGTGTCTTTTCCTATGTTTTTTGGCTTAATTCATCGTTTAGCCAAATTTTCACCCTTATTTCTCCTTTTGTTCTCTGTTTGTGCCTGACTATAGTCTACGGGAACAGATAGACTACTAAGTCACTCCTTGCTGGCCTATTCTTGGGAACGTGACATCACACTCGTTGGGGAAGACCAATAGTCACATTTTGTATATTTATTGAGCTTCAAGCTAATGTAATAATCATCCATGGAGTTACGTTTTCTGCCCACTGCTGACCTGACAACAACTAATGCTAAGATGAAATTATAATAATTTGTGGTATACAAAGATTGGGCATCTTTGATGAATAGAGTGCCGTAAGCTAAGAGTTGATGGTGTACCCCATCCCACCCTCTGTTTTTAGAATTAGTTCGAGTCAAATCGACTCGGTCAACTCGATTGAGTTGATGCTTGACTGATTTGACTTGGCTATGGAATCGGTTCAGTGGCCAGTTTGGTACCTAGCCGATCGATTCAAAGAATGACTTAGCCGGTTTGGTACCAAACCGGCCCTACTCGGTTGAGTAGTTACTAGACCCCTCCAACATGCAAAATTCATTTTAAAAAAAAAAGGGTTTGACTAAAAACATTGGCAACTAATGGTAATTAATTGTAAAAGTTGGCATTTCCTTTATCTTTCCTTTTTAACGTTTTACTTAAATTTTTAACCTTACCATTAATTGTTTTAAGATGTTTGAGAGTGGTTCCAACTTCATTGGACTTCATATGGAGAAAGTAGAATTTCATATCCCATTCAAAATTCAGTAGACTTAACAGTTTTCAGGATTTCAAGATTGGTAGGATTGCAACATTTTCATTGGATTCTATCACGTATGAGGGTATGGGATTGGCATTTAATCAAAAGCATCAAGTGCTTTATGTACCTCGATGTTGGTGGTATTGATTGTTGAACTCCTCTGTCACGGCCTTAGCAAAAATGTACCCATTTCTGGCAGTGGTGATGAATTTGATGATTGATCATGTTGGTCAATGATATGTACTATGTATTATATAGTAGACCAGTGGCTTGTAGCATGTTTTTTGGACTCTAGAGGCCATTTAAAGCTTCATTGATTATGTATTTTGTTGCCGATATGCAATACACTCGGTGCCATTTTGATATATTCACCCTTGCATGGTATATAGATAAACAAACTTTGCTTATTATGTCTCTAATGGTTTGGAATATTTGAAATAATTTTTTTTTTTTTTTTAATTTAATGATTTTATGTATTTTTTTGTAAATCGAGTCACTGAAATCGGATCGGTCCGAGTCAGTCCGAGTCTGGGTCAAAGACTGAATTGATAGCTGACTGAGTCAAAGTCCGAGTTTGAGTTCAAAAACTATGATCCCACCACATAGAACAAAAAGTAGACAATGATTCAACCTCCTGTTCAAAAATAGACTTACACTAGATCTTCAGAGAAGGTAGGACGAACTAGAGAATGACAATCTCCAAACATTGTAGCACACCAATGAATCCTTTCTTGGAGCATGTCTAAATACTAATCCTCAATATATCTCCAACAATGTTTGGCAAACTGACATTCCCAAAAAATGTGCTTCACTATCTTCGAGCGATGACAAACAAGACAAAGTCCATCAAAAAGCCTACTCTTGGCCAACCATGTCTCACAATGACCCCAGGTCAAATATATGTTCAAGCTGTTGGAGTCCAATTCAGCAGTGAATCCATCTCAAGCAATCAAATATCTGTCTTCTGGTCATTGATCACAGCACTTGAAGCGGAGCTAAAGGTTTCCAAGCATGCGAGGGCCCCATCAACAGAACCTTACTCAGCACTCACATAGAGGAGAGAATCATCTGCAAAGTGGTTATTAACCATCTTTTAGCCATCACGGAGCAGGATGCCTATAACCTGCCCCTCTATCCAGGCAGTCTCTAACCTTTAATGTTAAAATTTAAAAGTAAAATACAAATAAAGATAAATGTCAATAATGCTAAAATTTTAGTTAATTAAAGTAAAATATAAAGTAAAGGTAAATGTCAATGTTAAAATTCAAGTTAATGAAAGTAAAATACAAATAAAAGTAAATGTCAATAGTGAATTAAAAGTTAAATACAATTTCAAAGAGAGACCTTTTCTCTAGTATGTTTTTGGTGGTTTATTGGCACGTCGATTCTAGCAGTACAGAACTGTACCTTTTAAGTGAAACCTCTTCATTGTAAATTTTACACAATATAAGAATCTGTACAAGCAACCCTACCAAGGCATGGCACATTGGAACTGTTACTTTTCTCTTTGAGGCTTTGATATTAGCAGGAAGTGGCAAAAAAGGTGGTAATTATGAAAGCTGGCCCACTGTCTTATCTTAAGTAATAAGACCCCCTTGAAAAGATTCATCGTCTCTTGAAAGTTCAGGGTCGTTTCTTATCGTAATAGAGAGAACTTGCTAGCTGAAATAGTTGCCATAGCAAAGCTTGCAATAGATTTTAAGGTTAAAAATGCATACGAATTCAAAGTAGTCCCTCTTTAAGCCATAGGAGCTTTCAAATAGTCCTCAGAGATAGTAATGCTCTAATGCACTGTTAAAAACAATTTTCATCTTTCAGTGGGCAATAGTTAATAGTTATGTGGACTTGTAGACATCTATGGTAGTGTTAGTTCTATTTTTATTACTGTTTGTTGTCATAACTGCTCATGGTTCTACCTTATTTTTTCATATTATACTCTATTGACTAATACAAAAGGATTCCGAAGGATTATTTTGGCAGTTTGAGGTTTTTAGTGTACTGTAGGTTCATGATTTCCCAAAACTTTGTTGCAGTTTTAAGGATATTTAGCTACTTGAGATGATTGTTACTGGTCTTCTTTGCTGCTTGTAGAACTGGTTGACAAAAATGTTTGATAGTTGGACTTCTGCTAGTAACTTTTCTTACCAAAACGTGATGAACAATATTCCTATTGTTCCTAAAATTCATGGGAAGTATACACATATGCATTCTATGGCATTCCTGAGCCAGATTTGTAGAGGCTGTGAGAAAGACATTGGCTAATTTAAATTATGTTGGAATATACAGAGCTCTCCAAGTTTAGCTGCAAAACTTGAGCAGTGGTTTTCCACCCCCAGAACGAAAAAATATGCAGAGAGAACCAAGCTACTGTCAAAAGTGGACTCTTGCAATGTAATTGATAAAAATAAAGAGAACATTCCGATTCTTATGGATGTAGAATCCAAGGTAAATTCAAGGCTAACCAAGATGGCATCGCTTTAGAATTTCTTTTGTAGTCTTTGGTTTGTTTCATTTTATTCACTTGCTTTGTGATTGTGCTTTCATTTTATTTTGGTTTATAATTTATTGCCTTTTTTAGAATAGCTACAACTTATATAACACACACGTAGAAAATTGTAATGCATTGAAAAGAATGCAGTGAAATAATATATAGTCTGTTATGGACAAGCTTATAAAGCTGGCTTTAATTCTTTGTGTTTGTTTGCAGGTTGGTCAGAGTCAAATAAATAAAGAGAAAATCAAAGAAAATGGGTCAAGGGAGCACAGAAAGGTCTTTTTAAGATATTGTGTTTATTTCATAATATGTTTGTTACTTAATTTCCCTGTGTATCTATCAACTTGAATTTTGGTGACTCTTTGCTGATAACATTACTCCATTAACTGCCTATAGGTAGCAAAGTAGTGTTCAATGGAGTTGTTAAGCTAGAATCTTAACTATGTGAAAATATAAAATTAGAGGAGCATGCCATACCCACCTTATCCTTATCTTTACCTTACTATCTTTGCGTCTGTTCTTGATATGTTTCTTTGAAAAATTGCAGGCATTGCTTGAACTTATAAATACAGCCGAACATGTCATGAGTGTTGCAAGACCTACACCCAACAACATTCCTACTCTCATAGTTGATGACCAGCATTTGACAAACGACCCCACAAGTTATTCTTCATGCTTGACTAATGTTCAGAATATTACCGAGAAACAGCCTATGGAGGAAGATGTGCCTGGTAATTCAGCTGTGATAGGTGCTTCAGCGTGTTCTAAAGAACTGGAATGTGAACTAGATGTGGGAGAGCAGAATATTAATTTGAAGCCATCCACATATATGGCCTCTTCCAATTGGCCCTTCTATGCTAGTAATAATGGGAATTGTATTATTGAAAAAGATAGTTTTGCTTTTCCAAATAATTCTGTCAGCTCTTCACTCTTACAGGGGCAATTTGATATGATGGATTCAGATGTTCCTTTATTAGAAATGACAAACAATATACACAGAGAACAGCCAAACATTCATTTCCTTGTTTTGGAAGTAGGTGCCCTGTCTTCTTTCTGATCCTATTCAGCACATTTACGATATTTTTTGGTATTGTATTGGTGGAGCAAGCTTAAGTTAACATTTGTTTGATCATTTAGATTTGCTTCTATAGTAAAATTCTAATTTTCTTTTAATATTTTCTGCATGCTTAGGTTGCAGATATGGAATATCATGAAAATAAAACTGGTGTAAAGTCTCTGCGTAAGGTGTCTATTTGTTCCTTCTTTGACTTTTGTTTCTGTTTTCTGGTTAATGCTAAGTCGAACATTGATAATTCTATTCCCTTTAATTAGTTATAAAGCTGTACCTTAAATCTTTCTTTGATTGTAACAAACATATTTAGTCATGTTTTCTATGGTTTTAAGTTTTCTCAAACTTCTTTACTGGGTGATTGAATCCAGATTTTGCGATTATTAAATGAGCAAAGTGGATCAGAGCAGATTTTGCATCTGTGTGATGAATGGTAAGTGATTTATCTTTATTTTATCAAACTTCATTAAGTATGAAGTTTGGGGCATTGCACTTGATTTCGTGTGGACATACTATCCTATAGGTTACCCGTTTTGAGTATTGGACGTGCTCTCTTTAGCAATTGTGCACCCGTTCCAAGTCAATATGTCAAATGAATGTATTGCATGTCAACAAGTACCAAGCTTAATTGGATTCCACGTGTGTATTTTCTTTGATGTGACAATGACTAACTTTTTGAGGTTGTAGTTTTTGAGTAATTAGTTGCTCAGTTGTCTGGGAAACTCTCCATGATCATTTGGTTGAGTATGGATGCAATATGCTAGCTCAGGAAATACTGCCCCCATTTCAGGTGTTTTGCTTGGAGCCCATCAATGGTTTTTTCTTTTCTTGATGTTGTACTCTGATGCCATCTTGCATATCTGCTTCTGTGAAAACTGTCTCGTCTACACTGATTTTGGTGGCCCTTTCTTCTTTGTAGCATTTTCATTGAAGATTTTTGCATGAGCCAACCAGTGTTCCCTCGTGGATCCAACTATAAATATGATCACAGTGTAGTAGTGAGATAGGTTACAAGAAAGATGGATTGATCGCTATCCACCGTACGAACTTGTTTTGTTAGTTCCTTGGAGAATGGCTTGAGCCTTGCCCTTGCAGAGTGATCTGTGATGGCCTTCGGATATTCCTATAATTGGTGAGAGCAGAAACTGGAGCATAGGTGGAAACTGTGCTGAAACCTCTCCTAGCATCAAAGGCCAAAGAACTCCCTGTAGTATTGAAGAAGCTGGTTATCAGGCCATGAAACCTCTTTTTGCTTTTAGCATACTCCTTGTAAGACGTGCATGGTTGTTTCCTTGAGACACGTTTTAACCTGAAGGTTCTTTTGTTAGCCTTGAGATAGAAGTGCCTGTTTATATCTTTTTCTTGTACTTTATTCATTACTTAATGGTAGTAGAGAAGAAGCTGGTTATCAGTCCATGAAACCTCTTGTTGCTTTTAGCATGCTCCTTTTAAGACGTGCATGGTTGTTTCCTTGAGGCATGTTCTAACCTGAAGGTTCTTTTATTAACCATGAGAAGATGTGCCTGTTTTCACCTTTTTCTTGTACTTTATTCTTTTTTTAATGTAAGTAGCATTTTTCCAAAAAAGACATGTCAACACTTCTTACCACACTGATGGCTTCCTTCCCTGTCATTTGCAGTGGCTGATTCAGGGGTCACACCAGATATTCTCCATCAAAATCGATCAGTCTTTTTTCTGTCAATGAAATTTAAATCTTGGGAAACTTATTACTTTATACAGCTTAAAGTTCTCTTTCCTCCGATAATGTGACCTTCCATTCACTGGCCATTCAATATCTGACTTCACTGGTCAAAAATGTTTCTTGCCACTCTCACCGTTGTAGTCTTGCATGTCTCTCATGGATTCGCACTAACACGGACTTTGATGTGGACACAAATTTGATGAAGGATTTCAAACTAGTGTCAAACACATCAAGCATCCTTCGCTGTACACAGGTTTCAAGTCCCCACATGGCTCGGATACCATGATAAATTCAACCAGTGAATAGTAAAGAGAGATGAAAGAGAACATTACTTGATTCATTATATTATTGAATGAATGTTTAATAGATAAAGAGGACACAGGCTTGTACACCACCATATAATGCAGTGGTCCTAACTGCAGACTTATTAAGTTGTTAACGAATAACTGAGATGACTCCTGTAAACCATGACTAAAATAACACCACTATCATTAAATGTTTACAACATTAAACACCTATCACTAAATGGACATAAGCAGATCTTTAAATTTGAAACTGTTGTCTTCTGTGTCATGTAGGGTTTTGGGTACATATATAGCGAGACCACAGACTTTACTTGCTTTTGGCAATTAATTTTCTGATGCAGTGTTGTATGGTTGTTAGCGCTTTAGCTGCATGCCATCATATGGTTTGCCTTTCTGTCCTGTAATCTATCACCCATTTATATTATTTAAACCTAGATCCTCATCAAAATATTAAAATATTTATCAATTCTGGAATATTTATTCCAAAGAAAAACTTAATTTATTGAAATTTATATTTATTATGTTCATTTTTTCTCTACCATTTGGAAAACATTGTTTGCATCGTTGTGTTCATTTTTTCTCTGCCATTTGAAAAAGATTGTTTGCATCGTTTTCTTTGCAATGATGTTTATAACTCTTCAAACATTATTATGTTCTCAGTTACCTTTTTTTGGAGAGAACCACTATTCATATAAAGTCAGATTTACACTTCAGAATGCAAAATCTGTCCTCTGTCTGTAACTAAAACATTCAGAGGAACTATGCTCTATCACTCATTTACTTGTGATAGATTTAAAATTTACCAACCCATTTGAACTTGTAATCCTCAAAGGAAAGCAAAATTCACCATCATATCTTGACTCTAAAGTGACTATTAATTCACTTTGTGGGTGAATTGGGAGACATAAAGTGAACTTAGGGAACTTAACTCAAATTGGGTTTTGAGGTGAGATTCTTTTGGAGAGATCTCAACTTTTGATTAGAGATGGCTTGGAGTGATCCTAGCCATTCATCTTTTAGGTTTCCTTATGGATGGTTCAAGAGGGCGCAAAGGTCAAAGAGAGACTCATTCCTTCATTTGTTCACCAAGAGACTTGGGAGAGGAGCAAAGGGATGAGGATGGAAGCATTTGGTGAGGAGATCTTGGGCGTCTCCATTCATGGAGAATGCTAGGAGGCTTGGAGCATCATCATTTGTGTGTGAGCGTATTTTTGCTTTGTGGAGGGTGCACTTGAGGAGGAGGGCGCGTGCTTAGCAGGCACTAGCACTTCTTGTGCTACTTCAGATCTGACAGGTTCATCATTGAGGAGGCACACAACAACTTGTTTGTGTGCAAGGGATTCTCAATTGGGCAAAGGAGGATCAAGGGCACATCGTTTCAGTGGATTGAGCATCAAGGAAGGAAGGGCGCACTAGCTTGGGCGCATTATTCTTGGAACCTTCTAGCAAAGTTCAAGAGGAGCTTGCTACTTGTACAGGTTCTATTGTATTGTATTCCTTGTTGTATTCCATGCTTGAGATCACACACATATATACTTTCATTCTAAACTGGTTTTCCCCGGGGGTTTTATCCAAGGCCGTGTTGACCAAAAATACTTGAGTCCATTTTTCATGTATGCTTAGTTATTTAGATCAGCATTAGGAGCTTGTTAAGATCCTAGAGGAGTGCTATATGTTTTGAGGTTTGGATGTACTAACACTGGGTTACTAAAACTACTTGCAAGGGCACCTTAAAAGAGCATATATCCATCAATTGAGGGAAGAATTCTTGGCAGATTTGAGCAGACCTGTTTGCTGTCCTAAAACATAGCAAAGGACAGATTTGATTGATGAAACTTAGAGCCCAGCAAGAGGTCGAAGACAAACCTGTTGGGCAGCCCTCATAGTTTCTAAAAAATCTACATGGTATCAGAGCCTTGGTGGCTAAGTTTGGCTGATTTGTAGAGCATTCAGTGGGCAGTTTTGTGGGACTGTTTTGGACATTTGTGGACAGCCTCTTTTCACACTTGTGTTGACAAGAGTGAGGCTGATTTTGGACAACCTCTTTTCACACTTGTGTTGACAGGAGTGAGGTTGAGTTTGGACAACCTCTTTTCACACCTGTGTTGACAAGAGTGAGGCTGTACTCTTTTGTAGTGTGTAGCATCAGTTTGAGTTTCAGTGGACAACCATGTTGGTGTCTTAGATGAGGGTAGAGGATAGGCTAGCCAGAGCTAGCAATTGGTCCTCTTGGAAGACTAGGATCATATTCGTCTTGGATGATCTTGAACTATGGGATATAGTTCATGCACTTGCTCCATCTCCATTGTTGGATGCAGATTTCAAGAAGAAGAATGTTATCGCATAGTTTGTAGTTTAGGTCACAGGCTAAAGGATAGAGGACAAACTGGCGCAACATGAACCTTCCCCACCCAATGTCACCTCAATGGGGAGGTTCTTTCTATTTAGGGAGGTTAGCCCAGGGGAGACGTCCCCGGTAACCTGGGGTTTGAAGAGGCAAAAGATACTAGGGCAAGTTTTAAGAGTTCCCTCCTCACAGGTTACCACCAGTGTCAGATAGTCCGGCTAATCAGCCAATAAAAGAAGTGTATGCCCTGCTGAAAACACCTGCCTGGAACAAGACAATAGCAACAAAATATATATATTTGCAGGCTATAACTCAAAGGGTTAGTACTTCTTTAACTATCTGGTTTTATTCAACAAGCAATGCAATAGATACAAGATGAAGTCAACGTTTTGTTGATTAGCTTATGAAAGATTATCAATTCATCAATATCTACCAAGAGGACTAAGCCGACTGTATATCCAATCAATAATTTGTTTAATAAATGCTTGAAATCATCACTCAATTTGCTTATATTAGACTTTTGCTGCGTCAAGATGAGATATTCAACTATGACGTTAGCCTTTATTAGGTTAGCAATGTTAGTTAGGGTTTCAAAAAGTAAAGTTTTAAAGGTAGTTTTGTACACCAAAGCCTCAACGTTGGAGATCAAATCAGTGCCTTAGGGTAAATGGAGTAAAAAATAAGGGCACAAGGTCTCGGGAGGATAATAACTCAGAGACTAGAAGGTAGGGTTCTATGGTGCTGCAAAGGCAGGGCCCTAGAATCAAAACCCTAGGGAAAAGAGGCTCACTCCGGTGTTGCTTAAGCAAGGCCTCGTGCTCTTTCCTCCTTCTCTAAATCAACTTGGCAAAATGGCTAGCTTAAAGCATAAATTTAAGGGAGAAAGTGTTGCAATGACAAGGCTTTCAAACCCTAGATGGTGAAACCCTAGGTGTAGGCAATCTAGGCCTAAGACGTCTCCTCTTTTCAACTTATAGACTTCAACTCCAGCTCAGAAGAAAGAAAATAAGTGTAGCAACGGTTAGGCTCTATCTCTTTTCTTCAATGGCTGAAAAATATTTCTCAACAAGGGGACATGTAACAATAACCTACTTGTGTGCTTGTTACCTAGGGTTTTAAATCAACAATACA
>SNQJ01S0042042.1:62726-72842 GCA_010110895.2 Picea sitchensis
TCAGTCAAATTTCATTTTGAGTATTTAATGCATATTAATGTCTGCAAATTTCATTAATATTGGGAATGGGCATTAAACATTTGGAGTGATAAGGAGTGATTGAAACCGGGATTGGGATAAATTGCAGAAGTGAGAAAACACTCGGAAAAATCAACATAACCAAAACCTATGGATACAAGCTTGCTAGGGCACCTCGTTAATCCCCCAACAATGGTCAAGTGGGTTAGTGTAAGATCCAAGCAGTTGTCAGAAATGTAAGGAACCCGATGCATATATCTGAAAGTTATAATGATCAAACATGACACATACCATGATACCTGGACCAATTACCTCATGGAGCAAGAGTCTTCTCTGATGCAAGTCCAAGCCGATGGTGATGGATGCTGCTGTTGCTGACAGGACAAGTTTGATGAAGAAGAAGAAGGATGGGCCCTCCAGGGCCATGCTCAGGTAAATCCTGCTCTCGGTACTTCATTTCTAGGACCTGTGGGCCTCGAGACATGATCTCCTAGTTATCCCTAGAAATCGGGGATAACAAAGAACACCAAGGCGAAGAGGACTATTTGTGATGCCGTGAGAGACCACGTCATATCCCATTTGATTGGGAAAGACTATGCCTTTGAGATGTGGGTCTCATTGTGCAAGCTGTACCAGAGTCCCAATCAGAACCAAAAGATGGTTTTGCACGAGAAGCTCAGTGGCATTCAGATGCTCAATTCTGAGTCGGTGACATCATACCTTGGGAGATTTGCACAGATTCAAGATGAATTGGTATTAGTTGGAGAGATTGTGGATCCAAACTTTTTGGTGAGGACAACCTTGAACAACTTTTCCAAACCTTGGGGTTCATTTGTGCAAGGCATTGTGAGCAAGGAGGTCATGCTCAGTTGGGAGAGACTTTGGGATGACTTCGTACAGGAGCATGTGAGACGTAGCTCTGGATCTTCAGGACAACAACGTATATCAGAGGGTGATGAGGATCTTGCTCTTTAGACAAAGGGCAAGAAGAAGACTGACAAGGGTGCTAGACAGGGTCCCAAGGGAGGGGCCAAACCACAACAGAGTGGCGGTCGGCAAGAGAGAGACATGAGCACAGTGAGATGCTTTGCTTGTGGAGAGATGGGGCACTATGTTGGACAATGTCCCAAGAAGAAGAAGCAACATGATGGTATGGCGACGACAACAAAGGAGGAGGAGTTCGCTACTCAGTTTGCGAGGGAGTGTGCTTTTGTCAGTTGATACACCATCCGGTGGTTGGTGGGTAGACAGAGTTGAGGAGGTCCCACTGACTCAAAGTATTGATTTAGAGGGACCTCAGACTCAACTTTCGAGGATACCACATTCAGTGGTGACTAGTCCACTTGGGACAACTTCAGTTTCAGAGTTGCCAAGCAAACAGATAGTTGGTGCAAAGGCTTCAGAGCAACAAGGATTGATGAGTGGGAGCAGGATACTAGAGAGGTTTGACTCTCACTTGGCTATGGAGATGAGTAGATCAACTTCACGTGAAAGTCACTTGGTGAGAGACCAAGTTGAGGATCTTGGTGAGATGCCAAGGTCCAGATACTCTTGGTGAGATGCCAAGAGATGAGATTCTTGGTGAGATGCCAAGAGATGTGACTCTTGGTGAGATGCCAAGAGTAGAGACCTTTGGTGAGATGCCAGGAGGTAGAAATCCTTGGTGAGATGCCAAGGTTGAGATCTTTGGTGTGATGCCAAAGGTGATCTCAGATAGGTGGAGATGCACTTCCATTTAAATATCAGGCAGGTCGAGTAGATTTGTGTCAGAGACCACTTATGATGATCAAGGTACAACCATACTCACCGAGTATTTGCCAACAGACAACCATGTCCACTGTAGGGATGAGATTGGGGGGTGAATGACACTTTCCTCAGTAAGAGGGAGTGTTGAGATTTGGTGTACCTTGGAAAGTGGTCCCCTTGTGGTTTTCGGTCTCTAACCACAAGAGGGAAATGTTTGTACCATTGTACCTTATACTTTATGTTGAAATATTTTAGCTGCAAAGAGTATTCTATTCATTATTGATGTATTATTCATTAGATCAATCTCCTTTTGTGGATTGATCATGTCAGGTATTGTAAATGACCAAATCCCCTTTTGCGGATTGGTCAAACCCTAATTGCAATATGCTAAATGAGAAGTCGGCCCTGCTAGTGAAAAGACACCTTAGTTCAACACCTGCTAGATTGTATAAATAAGAGAGGCCAACGCCTCATTTGTTCACTCACTCACTTGTTCATCAGAGCGCAAAGTTTGGAGCTGCAGTTGGAGAAGAAGGAAGAGAGAGAGAGGCGCATACTTGGGAGAGGACTTTCTTTATTGTTTGGTTTATTCTCTTGGCATTGCATTGGCTATCTATATTAAGGAAGTTTTTGCTGGGTTTTCTCCCCCATGAGGGTTTCCTAGGATAAATGATGTGTCTCTTGTGATTGTGTATTTCTTAGTGATCCTATATATGCTATGGTTATCTAGTGAATTGAAAAGAAACGTAATAATAGCTTAAACTCTAACATGGTATCAGAGCTAAGCTGAAGAGAGCATCTTTCACAAGAAGAAGAAAAACATCACTATTGCCGTACATGAAAATTAGGGCTTTTTATTGAAGAATATTTTCAGCCTCAAAACCATCTAGAAAAGTGCGCCCTAACCCAAGGAACTCTTTGGCACCTTCAGCGCACCTTTTTAGTGGGTAGATGTCCCGAAAAGTGAAACCCTAGTTTTCACAAAGTATCAGAAAACCAGAAGTACCAGAGTACTAGATGTACCAGAAAACAAGAAGCACCAGTCCAGAAATCCGCTGGTCAAGTTTGAGGGGGGAAAAATTTGGATTTTTAGAAATCTCACTGTACCAACCTACTCGCCTCAGCTCAGCACATCTAGCCCATGGATCAGAATTTCAAAATTCGAAGTTTGAAAAATTAGGGTTTCCTCATAAAACCCTAAGTTGCAGTTGCAGTTACAGAATCAGTTGCATTAGCAGTATCGGTTGACGTATCGGCTGTAGTACTAGTTGCAGTCACCCTTGAAGTTTTTAAGAGTTGGTAATTATTACCGCTGCTACCAGACGGTGCCACTACCTGCAAATGCTATCAGAGGTATGTACTCATATGCTTAAATTGTTAAGCTTTAAATGGTATTTGCAGGAAAAGGGATCTCTTGCCATAGATCGAGAAGGATCTCAAGATCCAACACATTCAGAGGAATAATGCAACCCGGGTTTGATTATTCTTATATGCATCTATTTGTTATGACATTATTTTGATCTAGATTGCATGTTGAAGCTATGACCATCATACTAACCTTCGATCAAAATTAAAGTCAAGGTATTAGATGGATTAAAGTTGAGATCATAGAGTTTATCCTCAAACCCAACCTTCTGTCAAGATAACATGTTGTCTTAGTACAGAAGACAGGTTGAAGAAAACACTCGTCATCTTGAGTGAAGGAGACTTGGAAGAAAAACAACACACTCATTCTTGAGGACAAGGCTCCAGGTTCCAGGTTTGATTAATTAAGTTGATAAGATTCAACGTTGCACATGACAAGTTGTTGACTACCCCTTTACAAGTAAACACTATAGTTGATAGCAGTCCTTGAAAAGTATTATACTTGTTAGCATGTGAGCATATTGAGATAAATGCTTAATGTAATCATTTGCCTGATACAACTAACATCTCCTCTAGGAGAAACCTCTTGTGTTAGTTCCAGGTTTCCATGGAGGAATGTTTGATCACAACACTATAAGAGTGTTGACCTCATTTCGTATTGTATTTCTTACTTTTGATCTTTGCTTTAGATAGGCCACAAGTGATAGCTCTAAAGGAGCTACTGTGATGATTATTCGTGCTATTGTTCTACCTACTATTATCAAAAGAGTATTATTCTTGCTTGCCGTTTTGTTGACCTTGTTTCAGGTCACAGGTGATAACCCTGAGGAAGCTATAGTTGCAGAAGGTAACATATTGAGATGAGACATGAAGCAAACTATGTACGTGATCATATACACTCATGTACCAAAGAAGATGAAGAAGAAGCTATCTCTTGAGATTCAGAGTATCTCAAATGAAGATTGATTGTAAGGAGCAAAAGGCTCCAAAGATGACCGAACATTAGAATGGGAAGCAGGACCCGTTTGAAGCCTGACTTTGTCTTTCATATTTAGACTTGGTATTCAACACCAAGTAGACCCCTATAAGAGATGATGAAGTCCTTGTAGACTCATAAGAAATCGAGAGTAAGCTTGATCTCAGAGAGGATCAGATGAAGAGACAACTTCCAGGACTAGGAGACAAATGCCATGAGAAGACTAGATCGTAGCTTCAGAAACTTCTAGGAGATATGAAATCTCCTGGGAAGATTCCCTTGTTTCAGTTACAAGAAGGAAGCCAGTCAGAAAGACTAGGATATGGATTCTTCCGTGAGACTAGAAGAGAAGTTAGCATTGACTTCCAAGATTGCTCTATACAGATCAAGCATGTTGCAGATCTTGATGTGTGTCTAGAGGATTCTCCCAACAAGAGGGAGAAGACTATGACGAGACACTTACTCCAGTAATTGAAGAAATAATTCCAATATTTATGAAGACAACCAGAACAACCATGATTCATATATAGTATGAGATGCAGGGGGAGCAATCCCCATATTTTAAATTGAGTGGCAGTTGGTGCATTACATTAGTTGGGTCATGGAGACATGACTACAATGAAAGATATAGTTACCTCCATAAAAGAAGAAGAGCTACCTTCAGTATCAGTTATTGAGCCACTCTCAGATGAAGTTGTTGCCATGATGGAGTAGAGGAGTTACTCTCAGACTTCAGCAGTCACAGTGAGAATGGAGCAACCATTCTCAGTTATAGAGCAGGTGCATGTGCATAGTCCCAGTTCCAGAAGGAACGAGTGCAGAAAGAGGAGAGGACATACTCTCAAGCAGTGAGACAGATAGTGCTTTGCAAAGAGCACATAGAGCTAGCACATGATTGTGCAGATTGAGTTGCAGCTGAGCAAGTGTACCAGATTGGTACAATATAATGAGAAAATTTGATTTGAAGATAGAAGATAGAAAGTCTCATGTCCGCCAGTTGAAGGAAACTCTGTACCTGTTGAAGCAAGTTCCTAGAGCTTGGTATGGAAGAATTAACAGTCTCCTAAGGAGCTTGAGCCTTACCAAGAGTAAAGTTGACTCTAACCTTTATCTCAAGGTTATGAATGATGAGCCAATGATGCTACTACTATATGTAGATGATGTATTCCTGATAAGATGAAGAAAAACTCATCACAGATTGCAGAAGAAGCTCAATGCAAAGTTTGATGGAAGACCTAAATGCATTATCTCTTAGATCTTGAAGTTTGGCAGAGCACAGAGAAGATCTTCCCTAACCAAGGGAAGTATGTAGTTAAAATTGAAAAGGGTTGACATGTTGAAATGCAAATCCATGTACACACTCATGGAAACAAAGTTGAAGCTCTCGGTAGATACCTCGTCAGAATTGGTTGATGCTACTCTGTACAGACAGATTATTGGTTCAGTGATGTATCTGACGAATAACATGCTAGATATATGTTTTTCCTTGAGTCAGTATCCGGTAGAACCCAGACGTGTTCACATTGTTGCTGCAAAACATATGATGAGATACCTTAACTGTACATTGGATTTTGGTCTCTATTATACTAGAAATCATGACTTCAGACTGAGTGGTCACATCGATTCAGATTGAGTTGGAAGTGTTTTTGATAGAAAGAGCACTTCAAGATGTTGTTTCAGTCTGAGGTCAACCATGACTTCATGGTAGAGTAGGAAGCAATTAAGTATTGCTGTCAACACGGTAGAAGCGGAATACATTGCTGCATGTTTTGACAGTTGTGAAGCCATATGACTTCAAATGTTGTTGACAGATCTATTTGATCTGGTGATGGAAGCCACAGTGATTCTATGTGATAACCAAGTTGTATAAAGATGATGGAGAACCATGCGTTCCATGATGAGTCGAAGCACATAGAGATTCGATATCACTTCATTCGTGATATGTTGTAGAGAGGAGCCATAAAGCTCCAATATGTTAGGAAGGATGAACAAATTGTTGATGTGTTGACCAAGCCTCTATCTCGTATAAAGTTTGAGCACTTTCGAGATAAGCTTGGTATAGTCTGAAAGGACCTCCCTCGAAAGGGGGAGTAGTGATGATGTGCCAGCTTAATTGCTGTGATGCCAGCCTCGTGCTGATGATATTCCAGCCTCTTGCTGTGTAGATGTGCTAGCTTAATTGCTGTGATGCCAGCTTCATGTTGATGATATTCCAGCCTCGTGCTGTGTAGATGTGCCAGCTTAATTGCTGTGATGCCAGCTTCATGCGGATGATATTCCAACCTCGTGTTGTGTTGATGTGCCAACCTAGTGCTGTGATGCCAGCCTCGTGTTGATGCCATGCCAGCCACGTGCTGTGATGATGTGCCAGCCTCATATTGTGATGCCAGCCTCGTGCTGAAGACTCTCAGCCCAATGCTGATGTTGATGATGCTCCAGCCTTTGTGCTGTGTTGTTGTTGTTATTGATGATGATGATGTATTAGTGTTATACTAATCCATGTTGATGCAGATGTTGATGATGCCACTTCAACTTCTTGCTGAAGATGATGATGCCACTCCAGCTTCTTGCTGAAGATGATGTTGATGATGCCACTCCAGCTTCTTGCTGAAGATGATGATGATGATGTTATTTCAGCTTTAATGATGAAGATGATGATGTTACTTTAGCTTCATGCTAAAGATGTTGATGATATCACTTTAGCCTCATGCTAAAGAAGATGATGATGCTACTCCAGCTCCCTGCTGTGAATGATGATATTGATGATGAGAAAAAAATCTGATGATTTATAGATATGTCAGTCAATGTTCCAAGATGCCGTTGATGATGTTGCCCTCTCTCTCTCCGATGCTGTTGTAGAATACCCCTTTTGTTAAGGGGGAGTGTTGAAATATTGTAACTGCAAAGAGTATTCTATTTATTATTGATGTATTATTCATTAGATCAATCCCCTTTTGTGGATTGATCATGTCGGGTATTGTAAATGACCAAATCCCCTTTTGCGGATTGGTCAAACCCTAATTGTAATATGCTAAATGAAAAGTCGGCCCCCAAAATATATTAAAGTGGTTATAACCACCCATAATGAGAAGTCAGCCCTGCCAGTGAAAAGACATTTCAGTTCAACACCTGCTAGATTGTATAAATAAGAGAGGCCAACGCCTCATTTGTTCACTCACTCACTTGTTCATCAGAGCGCAAAGTTTGGAGTTGTGGTTGGAGAAGAAGGAAGAGAGAGAGAGGCGCATACTTGGGAGAGGACTTTCTGTATTGTTTGGTTTATTCTCTTGGCATTGCATTGGCTATCTATATTAAGGAAGTTTTTGTTGGGTTTTCTCCCCCATGAGGGTTTCCCAGGATAAATGATGTGTCTCTTGTGATTGTGTATTTCTTAGTGATCCTATCTATGCTATGGTTATCTAGTGAATTGAAAAGTAATAATAACTTAAACTCTAACACTTTATGTCTAATTTTACTTTGAATTAGTAGATTTAAGTCAAAAGTGAAATGTCACTTTTACCCTAAAGTGACTATTAATTCACTTTGTGGGTGAATTGGGAGACATAAAGTGAACTGAGGGAACTTAACCCAAAGTGGGTTTTGAGGTGAGATTCTTTTGGAGAGATCTCAACCTTTGATTAGAGATGGCTTGGAGTGATCCTAGCCATTCATCTTTTAGGTTTCCTTATGGACGGTTCAAGAGGGGTGCAAGGGTCAAAGAGAGGCTCATTCCTTCATTTGTTCACCAAGAGAGTTGGGAGAGGAGAAAAGGGATGAGGATGGAAGCATTTGGTGAGGAGAGCTTGGGCGCCTCCATTCATGGAGAGTGCTAGGAGGCTTGGAGCATCATTATTTGTGTGTGAGTGTATTTGCTTTGAGGAGGGCACACTTGAGGAGGAGGGCGCATGCTTAGCAAGCACTATCAATTCTTGTGCTACTTCGGATCTGATAGGTTCATCATTGAGGAGGCACACAACAACTTATTTGTGTGCAAGGTGTTATCCCCCACTTTTAGGGATAACTATGAGATCTCTGGGCCCACAGGTCCTAGACATGGAGTATCGAGAGCTGGATCGACTTTAGCATGGCCYTGGAAGGCCCATCTTTTCTCCCTTTCAGCGCCTCTACTTTGCCAACAACAACAACATCCATCACCATCGGCTTGGTCTTGTGTCAAAGATGGTTCTTGCTCCATGAGGTAATGAGTCCGGGTATCATGGTATGTGTCACTTTGATCATCAAAACCTTTGAATATGTGCATTTAATTCCTTTTGTTTCTAACAAATGCTTGGATCTTATACTTGCTCACTTGACCATGTCTGGGGGGAATGACAGGATGCCCTAGTAAGCCTGTGTCCGTAGGTTTGGGTTTGCCACTGTGGGGATTTCTGAAAAGCCATCGTTCGTTCCCGTCATAGCATCACTTTTTCATTTTGCTTCCTGCTCATCTATCCCATTACACTTGTCCAGGCACTGGGTTGACCTATTATTTGAGGATTGCACCTTACCTCGTGGGAAGAAGGGGCTAAAGGCCCTGAAGGTAAAAGCAAGTTGGCAAAAGATAAGAGCCTAAGAATAAAACCTCGAGATGCTTCACCTAGGGATCCTCGATAAAGCAATAAAAGGCTTCTTAGCAAGAAACAAGAGGGACCCGTAAAAATAATAAAACAAGACCTAGTCAGAGGATAGAGGGTCTCATCACGAGCCAGCCTATTAGGTCCATGGGTACCTAGCAGTATGACATTACCACGCCAGGGTAGTGACTCTTGGTTGCATGGCCAAGAGAAAGGGGGTCTCATCACGAGCCAACCATCTCATTTTTGTGAAAATACTTGTGGATAATGCTGTCACCATTGGTCACCACGCCAGGGCAGTGTCCCCTGATTAGCCTCTTGAAGAAAAAGCAATAAAGAATAAAAGGCATGAATGGGCTTGGAAAAATTGCATCCAGGAAAGGTGCAACTCGCCTTCTACAAAGGCACCCACAGATAAAACTTTGCACTCCCTTGCTCTCATTGCACCCATTGTCAGGACATCCCTTATCCACATTACCCCACTTACATGGCTTAGATGAAGTCTTTTGCGGGAACTTTCCTTTTCCAGTGGACACTAGCCCAATAGGATGCCTTGTCACTTTCCCCAAACTTGTATTGCAAGCTTGTATAATGTCTTTGAGCTTTTAGCTGGGGTAATAGGGGTTTTATGCACATGTTTAATAATATTGATGATGAGATGTGATTGACATTGCTATGATCTCTGTGACTTATGAGCCCATGGAGGGCGTAGCTGTTGATGTGCAGGATCATGCCCGACGGACAGGTACCATGTTGGACAGGTACACATGGGGAGATGATCAGTTCAGACCTCCATGGGGTTGAAGAGCCCACCAGTTGGATGCTGAGACCCCAGCAGGGGGCAGAGACAGGACAGAGGGGTTTGCACAGGAGAGAAGGAAGACGTTTTGCAGAGGCACCTCGACAGAGCTTGACCTAGGGGGATTGTGCCCTTTTTCATTGGATAGTTGACCTTGGAAGGTCTAGGATGTCACCGTTCATGACCATGACGTCACCTAGCAGCATAGACGTTTTGGGAGATAGCTGGGGTAGTTTTGGCACGTGTGGCAGGATGGAGAGGCCCAAGTAGGCCTAACGTTTTGCTCCAGGATGCTCCATTTTCCCTAGAAAGGGATAACGTCACCCTAAAAGGGGCATGACGTCTCTCTATTGCTTGATTAAGGTTTAATTTTAAGCATTTAATGTAAAACAATATGATTTTTAGTATTTTGGCCTTGGCGGTTGGCCTTTTTATGATTTAAAAGTGAAATTAGGTCATAGTACTGTATAAATTGAGGGTTTTACCCTTCATTTATTCATCATCTCTCACTCACTCATTAGTGAGGTCTGAAATTTGCGCTACACTTGGAGTTCTTGGCTGAAATTGTGAGGCGCACTTGTTGAAGGAAGTCTTTTATTGGCATTTTTGGCATTTATCTTGGTGGAAGGTGTTACAAC
>SNQJ01S0042042.1:72892-88044 GCA_010110895.2 Picea sitchensis
ATCATCTCTCACTCACTCATTAGTGAGGTCTGAAATTTGCGCTACACTTGGAGTTCTTGGCTGAAATTGTGAGGCGCACTTGTTGAAGGAAGTCTTTTATTGGCATTTTTGGCATTTATCTTGGTGGAAGGTGTTACAACTAGCGTTTGCTACTTGATTTCTTGGTTAAATGTAAGTAAATTTCTGCAAAACTTCTTAATTGAATGGTTGTATTGTTATTTCTTGCATCTATTGTTATGATTTGTTGAATAAACCCTAGGTGACAAACACACATTGTAGGTCCTTGTCTCATGTCCTCGTCAAGATTTTGAGCCATTTATTGAAGAGAGATAGAGCCTTGCCTGAGCAAAACTCTTTTCTTCCTCTTCCATGTTAGCCGTTTTTCTTATTGAGCTAAGAAGGAGAAAACACATCAAGGCCTAGTTTTCTTACACCTTGTTGAGCCAATTTTCCCTTAGGGTTTGCCTGGTAAAGCCTTGCTATAGCAACACGTTACCTGCAAAACCTCTTGTCTTCGTCTTATGCAATATTTTGAGCTAGCCGATTTGCCATTAAAGCTAAGGAACGAGGAGAGAGCATCGAGGCCTAGTTCCCCTACACCAAAGTGAGCCTCTCTCCCCTAGGGTTTCATCCTTGAGGCCTTGCCTTAGGAACACCTCAAGGTCTAACCCTCTTGACCTTAGTCCTATTACTTTCACTTGATCCTTCAACTTTTGTGTCCTCTACTTTTGACTCCATTAACCCTAAGGCACTGATCTAAAGACATCCTTTGTCTTGAGTAACTTGATCACAACTTCAATCAAACACTTAAAGCAATTTACTAATCTTTTAAACCCTAGCCTAAAGACTAACCCTACTAACTAATTGCTTCCGTTATCTTTTGCTATAAACATCATTGTGCAACTGTCGTTTTACTTGTGAGCAATTGAATGATTGTTTAAGGCATTACCTAATGAATTGTTGAATTGTTACATTGAATGCCATGTTTCTTTAGCATTTATTGAAGAAGTGACATTGTAATCATTGCTATTATATAAACATTGACTTCGTCAATATTTTTTGCTCAATTGCTTATATATCAGATAGTCATTGATTATATGAAGTACTAACCAAGCGAGTAAGCTTGCATATATATATCTCTTGTTGCTTTGTCTCGGGTAGGTACATCTTTTTTTTTTTTGGTTATACTTCTCTTTATTGGTTGGTTAGTCGGACTATCTGCTCGGTGGTGACTTGTGAGGGGGAATTTATCTTTTAGCCTTCAATCCTTTGCCTTTTCAAAACCCCAGGTCACTGGGGACGTCTCCCCTGGGCCTTACCTCCCTAAACAGAAAGAACCTTCCTATCGAGGTGAGATTGGGTGGGATTGGTTTAGTTACGCCAGTTTGTCTCTTTAAATCTGCCTTCTATCCTAACTACAAACTGTGCGATAAGAGCTTATCATCCCAGGTCGGAACAAGTTGATAGAATCCCATCTGCCATTTGCTTCCCTATGTCTTTGCATGGGTGGAAACATGGGGAGGCAAGAAAAGAGTAGGGTTTCTCTTCTGCTATTTTGGATGGCTTGGAGCATCATCATTTGTGTGTGAGTGTATTTGCTTTGAGGAGGGCACATTTGAGGAGGAGGGTGCATGCTTAACAGACACTAGCAATTCTTGTGCTACTTCAGATCTGACCATTTGGGAGAACTTACGGGGGCAACAGGATTTGTAGAGGTAACAGAGACCACAGTAGTAGAAGGAGGTATGTACTGATGCCCACTACGGGTCGTCATTTGTGGAGTCGCCAGATAATTTTCTTGAAATTATTAAAATGATAAGGGAATCACCCTTAGTGGAGTCACCAGGTAAGCTTTGTAAGATAAGGACTTCTGAGGAAAGGCTTATCGAAGAGTGTCATCTTGAGGAGAATTGACTCAGTGTTCCCCGACAACGACGCCAAAATGTTATCTCGCTGTTTGTACTTGGAAGTAAAGGAAAGGTGAAAGAAGGGCAAACTGGCAAAACTGAGACTATCCTACCACTGTCACCTTGATAGGATTGCTCTTTCTATTTAGGGTGGTAGGCCCAGGGGAGACGTCCTCGATGATCTGGGGTTTTGAGAAGGCAAAGGCTTATGGCTAAGTAAAAGTTTCCCTCCTCACAAGTCACCACCGATTAGAAAGTCCGGCTAATCAGCCAATAAAGGTGCAAGATTACTTGTTGGTTAGTACTTCATATAATCAAGGACTTTCTGATATAAAGCAATTGATAGACAATATTGATGAAGCAAAATCAATGATGTACAATAGTAATGATTACAATATATCACTTCACAATAAATGCTAAAGAAGCTTCATAATGAGCAATAATGATTTATCATAAATGTCAAATACCGACATTCATTAGAAGCAACGACTAGCCAATCTTTCAATTGCTCAATAAAGGATTTAAATGCTGCAAAGTGTAAGTATAACTCAAATGGATAACAACAACATTCGGGTTAGTAAGTTAATCTAGGCTAGGGTTAGAAGATGTTAATAATTGTTCAAGAGTATTTGGAAGTTGTGATCAAAAGCACTCAAGTACAAGGTCTTAGATCAGTGCGTTATTAGGGAAAATGGAGTCAAACTAGCTGGAAAAGTTGAAGGATGAAATGATAATGATTGGGCTAAAGACAAGAGAGATATGATGGTTGAAGTGTTGCTAAGGCAAGGCTTCAACCTATCAACCCTAGGGGAGGACGACTCACTAAGGTGTAGTAAACATAGGCCTTAATGCGTCTTCCTCCTTCTTTAGCTCAAAGGGCAAAGTAAAAACGGCTAGCTTGAAGAGCGAATGGTAGAGTGTTGCTATGGCAAGGCTCTAACATTTATATTCAACAAATTAAATGGCTCTTAGCATAACTTAGGAGGGACTTGAAACAAGGACACCAACATGTGCTTATTCCCTAGGGTTTAATCTAACAAATTTCATTAAAATGCAAATAAAAGATACCATAACCATTCAAATAAAAGAAGGATTGCATAAATTCACTTACATTCATCAAGCATTCATTAAGCCAAACTCTAGTTGTAAACCTTCCACCAAGAAATTGCAGAAAATAGCCAAGAAAAGCCTCCTTCAACAAGTGCACATCAATATTCCAGCCAAAAATCCTAAAGGAGGGTGCAAATTTCAAACCTCACCAAGAGTGAGTGAAAGATGATGATAATAAGAGAGTTTTAGCTCTTTATTTATACAATAGCAATGACATTAATTTAATTTTAGGTCACCAAAAGGTCGACAAGGCCAAAATACATAATAATAATGTTTTACATTAAATGTCATAATTTAAAACCATAATCAAGCAAAAGTGAAGACATCATGCCCTCTTTAGGGTGACGTTAGCCCTTTCTAGGGCAACATAGGCCTCTTGGAGCCAAACGTTAGCCCTTTCTAGGGCAACATAGGCCTCTTGGAGCCAAACGTTAGCCCTTTCTAGGGCAACATAGGCCTCTTGGAGCCAAACGTTAGCCCTTCTTGGGCCTCTAGAAGCTACCACACGTGCCAAACATGCCACAATTGCCTCCCAAAACTCCCATATCGCTGGATTACGTCATAAGATGTCCTGGGTGATGTCATGGGCCTTCTAAGGCCAACGTCCCAATGGAGAGGGCATAATCCCCTTGGGTAAGGCTCTGTCAAGCTTCCTCTGGTGGAATGTCCTGCTCTTCTCCGGTGCAAATCCTTTGTCTTGTCTTTGCCCCCTGTTGGGGTCTCAACATCCATCTAGTGGGCTCTTAGCTCCATGGAGGTTCGAACTAATCATCTCTTCATGTGTACTTGTCCAATATGGTACCTGTCCGTCGGGCATGATCCTGCACATCAACAGATACGCCCTCCAATGGGCTCACAAGTCACATGGATCATAGCAATGTCAATCACATCTAATCATCAACTTTATTAAACATGTGCATAAAACCCCTTTTACCCGGACAAGTGCTCAAAGACATTATACTAATCTGCAAGCCAAGTTTGGAGGAAGTGATATGGTGTCTTATTGGGCAAATGCTCACTGGATGTGGGATGTTTTCGGGAGAAGTCAAATTCAAGTCATGTGAGTGGATGAGGTGGATAAGCGATGTCTGGACAAGGGGTGCAATGATAGCAGGGAAATGCATGGCTTACCTATGGGTGCCTCTATAGAGGGTGAGATGCACTTGTCTTGGATGCGAATGTTTCCAAGCCCATTCATGCCTTTTATCTTTGTTCTTTATTGCTTTTTTTTTCAAGAAGCTAATCAAGGGACATTGCCCTGGTGTGGTCACCAGTGGTGGCAATGTTACCCACAAGCACTTTCACGGAAATGAGAAGGCTGGCTCGTGATGAGAACCCCTTTCTCTTGGCAATGCCAACAAGAGCGACTACCCGGGCGTGGTAACCAGCTGCTAGTAGTGTCATACCGTTAGATGCCCATGGACCTAATAGACTGGCTCGTGATGAGATCCCCTATCCTCTGACTAGGTCTTATTTTATTATTTTTTATGGGTCCCTCTTGTTTCTTGCTAAGAAGCCCTTTTCTGCTTTCTCGGGAATCCCTGGGCAAAGCATCTCGAGGTTTTATTTTTAGGCTTTTATCTTTTGTCAGCTGCTTCTACCCTTTGGGCCTATAGCCCCTTCTTCCCACAAGGTAAGGTGCAACCCTTAAATAATTGGCCAACCCAATGCCCAGACCAATGTAATGGGATGGATGAGCGGGAATAAGATGGAAAAATGGTACGTATGATGGAAGCGGACGATGATACAAATAGAAACAAATAGAACTAAATGCATATATTTAAAGGTTTTGAGGATTAGAGTGACACATACCATGATACCGAGACTCATTACCTCATGGAGCAAGATCCATCTCCGCCACAGGACCAAGCAGAGGTGATGGATGCTGCTGCTGCTGACAAAGTGGAGGTGTTGAAGAAAATAAAAGATGTGCCCTCTAGGGTCATGCTCAAGTCGATCTGGCTCTTTGTACTCCATGTCTAGGACCTGTTGGCCTCGAGACATAATCTCCTTAGTTATCTATAAAGTGGGGGATAACATTTGGCTCCAACTCGAGGACATCTGCTCACCGTAGAGTGCATGAGAACCTTGACATCTTTGGAATAACCTGTAACTTGCTTGATCTCAACAGTTTCTATTAGTAATCATTTGGGATGGTGATATCACCCCCAACTCATATATATAAGACTGAAAGCAAGCATATGTACAAGTGTGAAAGCAAACTACTCTAGCATGCAATGTAAATGGTATATACAATGAATGCAAATGCTTATCTACTTACCTGCACTTACCTGTGAAGTCAAGTTCCCCCACGTTGGTGGGGTTTGAGGAGGTGCCTGTTGACTGGTAATGGGCACCTTCGTCCTTCCAATGTAGATTGGTAATAAGAGTCATTAACTGACTTTGTTCCAACTCTGAAAGGTCCAAGCCAAAACTGAGTACTTTCTTTGACATTAGTAGGCTCCCCTTTCTTGGTATCCCACATCCATACTATGTCCCCCTCTATGTACTCTCTGATTTTGAATTTGGTTGTTCCTTGAACAACCCTGGTGTATTGTGCAGAGGGAGGAGGGTGGGATTTTGCTGTAAAGACTTCCTGCTGGGAAGGCCAAATCAGTATATCGCTTTCTCCCTTCTTTAGTAATTTTACAGCCCCAACTTCTTTGTTCTCATGCTTGTCTAGGATTTGTTGGTATTGTTCTCTTGTGGGCCATTATATCGGATCAAAGTCTTCCTTTGTTGCAATGGGCATATCTTGGGGAGAAAATTCAGGAAGACTTTCCATGATTTGCTCACGTGTTTTGTCATCTTTGATGGGATTACCAGTTTCTTGCACATGGGTTTTGTTCATTGGCACATTTGGAAGACGACCTATTATTCCATTGTTCAAAGGTATATTCACATAAGTGAGGTCCATCTCAAGGGTACCGCCCAACATTGAGGCAAATTTCCTCGACAACAACATTCCCCACACATCTGGGATGTCTACTACCACTATGTCAATGTGGATTACTCTCTCAGGGTATTCTTTAGGGCAAACTTCCACATTTTCAATTACCCCATGCGTGGGTATGGCTCTAGACTCAAAACCACACACATTTCTGTAAGGTCTTGTGACTTTTAGGCCCAATTGTTGCATGACCTTGAGAGACATCATGTTGGCACCGACCCCTGAATCCAACATGCAATTGTTGAGGCTCTTATTATTCACTAGCAAGGTCATGAAAAAGGGCAGGTGTTCATCATACTGGACCCTAAGTGATCAGCTTGTAACATAATAGGGGGGTCCATAGGTCCATCTGATCCTTTGAAGAAATTATCAAATCTTTCTTTAACAAATGGTACCTTAACGACTTCTCTTAGAGGGATGGCCATGTGCATCTTGGACAGTGCCCCTTCGAAGTCAAAGTTCAAGTCCACCCTTTCGGTTTTAGGTGTTTTATGAAGAAGAATGTTCAAAGGTGAAGGCTTTGTTTGAGTTATTGCGGGAATGGTAGGGATAGGTTGGTTTAACTTCTTTTGTCTATACACCTGGAATTCTCGTTTCCCCAACTTCTCCTTTGATTCCTGGTCCAAGTTGTTTATTATTTCCATTCTAGCCTTCCTGGCTGCCTCTTTTATGCCTTCTCGGTGTTCCTCAGGAGTGATATTGAGGCAAATTTGGGGGGCTTCTATAACATGGCCCACGTTGTTTACTTGGTCATGGGCTTTATTAGTTCCGATATCTTCTTCCCATTTGACGAAGTCAACTCCTCTTCTTATCAAATGGTCATCTCCTTGTGTAGAACAATAGTCATCCCAGTCTTCAGAGATGTCAGAGGCATCGTCAGAACAATCACCCCAATTTGTATCTCTTTCTTGCTCTAGGACGATGGGGTGGGGTTTTATCAAAGCACCATCCCTTATGCATGTTTCTTGCAAATGTAACACCTCGTCAACACCTAGTGCAATATTGTTCTCATGGTTGCTAGAAATACGTTGGTCACCATTTCCCTTAGTCCATGTTAGTTTACTAATATTATCTTCTTTTGTCCAGGGAAGAGTGGGCCAACCTTGAAACAAGCACGGATCTATCGAGTTATAGTCACTAGGTCCGTGATCATTTGTTAGCGAGGAAAAGGGTGTTTGCTCATTTTGCTCAAAATAACCAGTTTGGAATAGTGTGGAAGTTCCTTCGAACGATAATTGGTCATCTGGGATTTGCTTACTTAGAGAAGGGATTTCCAACATTTCACGAATCCCTTTAACCTTTTGCAAGATATAGACCATACTAGTGCTTAGGTTGGTGCTATTATTGCCAGGTTTTGGGAAACATTGGGGTTGATTGCTAGTATACACCTGGGGCTCTTCAAACCTCGTCCTTAAGTCCTCATTTGTTTGGCCAACGTATTCAAACCTAGGCTCCCTCATGTCTTGATTCTCTTGGGTTTGATTTGGCGTGGTCAAAGTGAATATGGAATCTACAAAATTGGGTTTCTCATGAGTAGCCATTGGGTGATAACGTTCAAAATAGGAGTCCTTAGGTAACCAGGATTCAAGATCATTTTCTTGCCTTGCAACATTTTGTAGGTCCAAAGTGCTCAGACAAATCTATTCACTTGGAGCATGAGACTCTATTGTTTGGGGAGGTCTCATAGAAAGTGACTTTTGGATTTGCGATAGTGATCTTTGCAACTGAGTGATTTTTTCAGAGATACTTAGATCTTCGGATGGTTCATGCTGTCTTGAAAAATTTAAGGCATCTTTCATGTTTGAGAAACCTGTGCTCCATTTCCTATGGAAAGCATTGTTTTCTAACTCTAGAATCTCGAGGAGGTCATGCTTTGGTTCTCCCATGCTTTCCTTATCTATTTTCCAGATTTCATCATTGTTCAGAAGGTTGACCTGATGGATGGGACTACTAAACTTAAGATTCTCTTCAATTTGGCAGGCAACATCTTGAGCTTCTTCTAGGTTTGCAGGAAATCAATCCTTGAGGGCGAGTTGTAAAGTTCTTTCAAAAGAGTTAAGGTAACGCTGGAGAATAATGCTCTTGGGGAGGAAATTGGGCTCAAGTTTGTTAATCAAAGTATTGAACCTATCATTGAATTCCGTAACGTCTTCGTCTGTTTGTTTGCAAGCTTCGAGGAATTGAGAGTAAAGGGAGGCCATATCTTCCTTTTTACACCAATTGTTCTTAAAAGTTCGTTCAAGAGCTTCAGGGGTTTTGATGCTCCCTTTCGGGAGACTGTTAATCCAGCCTCTGGCACTTCCGGTGAGTGAGCTTGCAAAGGGCCTTGTAAAGACATCAGGGTCTTCCTGTTTGGATTGGTCAAACTGAAACTCTTCACAAAACTTGGTCCAATGAGAGTTACCACAGGATCCCTTTTCTCCTGAAAATCTAGCTATCCAGGAGTCAACGTTATTGGGTAGATCATGCAATCCCCCTTGGGTGTTAGCTAAGTCCAAAGAGCCAAAGAGTTCTTCTTGAGACCATTTGGGAGAACTTACGGGGGTAACAGGATTTGTAGAGGTAACAGAGACCACAGTAGTAGAAGGAGGTATGTATTGACGTCCACTACGGGTCGTCATTTGTGGAGTTGCCAGATAATTTTCTTGAAATTAACAAAATAATAAGGGAATCACCCTTAGTGGAGTCACCAGGTAAGCTTTGTAAGATAAGGACTTTTGAGGAAAGGCTTACCGAAAAGTGTCGTCTTGAGGAGAATTGACTTAGTGTTCCCCGACAACGACGCCAAAATGTTATCGCGCAGTTTGTACTTGGAAGTAAAGGAAAGGTGAAAGAAGGGCAAACTGGCGAAACTGAGACTATCCTACCACTGTCATCTTGATAGGATAACTCTTTCTGTTTAGGGTGGTAGGCCCAGGGGAGATGTCCTCGATGACCTGGGGTTTTGAGAAGGCAAAGGCTTATGGCTAAGTAAAAGTTTCCCTCCTCACAAGTCACCACCGATCAGAAAGTTCGGCTAATCAACCAATAAAGGTGCAAGATTACTTGTTGGTTAATACTTCATAGAATTAAGGACTTTCTGATATAAAGCAATTGATAGACAATATTGATGAAGCAAAATCAATGATGTACAACAATAATGATTACAATATATCACTTCACAATAAATGCTAAAGAAGCTTCATAATGAGCAATAATGATTTATCATAAATGTCAAATACCAACATTCATTAGAAACAACGACTAGCCAATCTTTCAATTGCTCAATAAAGGATTTAAATGCTGCAAAGTGTAAGTATAACTCAAATGGATAACAACAACATTCGGGTAGTAAGTTAATCTAGGCTAGGGTTAGAAGATGTTAATGATTGATCAAGAGTATTTGGAAGTTGTGATCAAAAGCACTCAAGTACAAGGTCTTAGATCAGTGTGTTATTAGGGAAAATGGAGTCAAACTAGCTGCAAAAGTTGAAGGATGAAATGATAATGATTGGGCTAAAGACAAGAGAGATATGATGGTTGAAGTGTTGCTAAGGCAAGGCTTCAACCTATCAACCCTGGGGGAGGACGACTCACCAAGGTGTAGTAAACATAGGCCTTTATTAATCGCATCTAATCATCAATTTTATTAAACATGTGCATAAAACCCCTTTTATTCAGTCAAGTGCTCAAAGACATTATACAAATCTGCAAGCCAAGTTTGGAGGAAGTGATTGGGCATCTTATTGGGCAAATGCTCACTGGATGTGGGATGTTTCCAGGAGAAGTCAAATCCAAGTCTTGTGAGTGGATGAGGTGGATAAGGGATGTCTGGACAAGGGGTGCAGTGATAGCAGGGAAATGCATGGCTTACGTGTGGGTGCCTCTGTAGAGGGTGAGTTGCACCTGTCTTGGATGCAAATGTTTCCAAGCCCATTCATGCCTTTTATCTTTGTTCTTTATTGCTTTTTCTTTCGAGAAGCTAATCATGAGACATTGCCCTGGCGTGGTGACTAGTGGTGGCAATGTTACCCACAAGCACTTTCATGGAAATGAGAAGGCTGGCTCGTGATGAGAACCCCTTTCTCTTGGCTATGCCACCAAGAGCCACTACCCTGGTGTGGTAACCAGCTGCTAGTAGTGTCATACCACTAGATGCCCATGGACCTGATAGACAAGCTCGTGATGAGACCCCCTATCCTTTGACTAGGTCTTGTTTTATTATTTTTTATGGGTCCCTCTCGTTTCTTGTTGAGAAGCCCTAAACTGCTTTCTCGCGGATCCCTGGGCGAAGCATCTCGAGGTTTTATTTTTAGGCTTTTATCTTTTGTCAGCTGCTTTTACCCTCTGGGCCTTTAGCTTGTTCTTCCCACAAGGTAAGGTGCAACCCTTAAATAATTGGCCAACCCAATGCCCGAACCAATGTAATGGGATGGATGAGCAGGAGTAAGATGGAAAAATGGTAAGTATGATGGGAGCGGACGATGACTCTTCATGAATCCCCCTAGTGGAAACTCAAAACCTATGGGCACAAGCTTACTAGGGCATCCTATCATTCCCCCCATACATGGTCAAGTGGATAAGTATAAGATCCAAGCATTCGTAAGAAACAAAAAGAACTAAATGCACATATTTAAAGGTTTTGAGGATCAGAGTGACACATACCATGATACCCGAACTTATTACCTCATGGAGCAAGATCCATCTTTGATACAGGACCAAGCCGAGGTGATGGATGCTACTGCTGCTGACAAAGTGGAGGCGCTGAAGAAAAGAAAAGATGGGCCCTCCAGGGCCATGCTCAAGTCGATCTGGCTCTCGGTACTCCATGTCTAGGACATGTGGGCCTCGAGACATAATCTCCTTAGTTATACCTAAAGTGGGGTATAACAAACATAATTAATGAATGAGCGTAATACAATGCTAAACAATCAAGAGCTATATTTTTACCTCGTCATTTTGGTGCCATTGCCGGGGAGGCACTCAAGGAATTAGGACTTTAGCCTTAGGATCATTATAGGAGCAATACCAGGTTGAAGGGAAACCCCTAGGGACAATCTCTTTCCCAGGAGATTGTCCTTGGCAATTATCATAGGATTCATGACTCGCGATGCTAAGAAACCTCGTGGACGTGCCGCAGGGACCGCCCGTGATACAAATAAACAAGCCAATAAAAGTGAAGAAAAACAAGACCCTACAAACACCCCTAGTACTCATCGTTACTTGAAAGTAACATCCAACAATCTGGAAGAGCCACCTCAAATAGACTCTACTGCTGGGTTAGTCATAGAGCCTCCTTCCTCTGAATCTCCCCAAAACCAAGACCTTCCCATTGAATGATCCGAATCAGAAGAACGTAGTAACCCTATTGAAGAGCCAGAAAATTCTGTCGCCTTTGAAGAATCTTTGCTCGGAGAAATACCTTTAAACATGGGAGAAGAAATGGAGACATCAAAGCAAAAAGAACCAATCATATTTGAATTTTCTATTCAGGAGTCTGACGGCATACTTCAAATGAAAAACATTCCACCCTCTGCTTTACCAAATTTCCGTGGATTGCCTAGCAAGGACCTTGACACCTTTGACGAAGCTATGACTATTATTTTGATGCCCATAAACTTAAACTGTCTCCCGCCACCTTGAAAGAAGCAACTCTTCGTTGGTTCATGGGACTCGGAGGAAATTCTATCAGAACCTGGGACGAAATGAAGCAAAAATTTCTCAAGAAGTACCAGGATTACTGCAAGGTAAGGGATTTACGAGAAGAAATTTTTAGAATGACACAAAAGGAGGAAGAGACCCTCGAAGATTATGTAGAGAGGTTTCAATACAACTTACAAAGGACCAAGCAAAACACGCTTGATCCCGAAACATTACGTATTATCTTCCTAAAAGGAATCAAGGATGATTGTATGGATGCATTAAATCTCATGCATGTCGGGGATATCTCCCAGATGACCTATGACGATATCTGTGATCTGTGTAAACGCTATTCACGAGGTATTACTAAGTCTGGGAAAGGCCCCCGCGATCTAGTCTCTAGGGTCGCAAAGTCGTCAGGAGGAGTTACTAGAACCGAAATAGGAAACATGTTGGACAACTTTAAAACCAATATCCTTAGTTCGCTTAACTCCCAGTTGGATACCTTCCAAGCAAAGAAAAAGAAAGAAGAAGCTGATCCATCGTTGGCCGTCTTCTGTTATAGATGTAGAAAAAAACATCCTCTAAGGGAGTGTCCTCTAGGTAACATAGAAATACGTGGTATCTGCGAACAAAATCACGATACTAAGAGTTGCCCTTCCCTGCCTGAACTAAAAGCAGTCTACCAAGGGGCCACTAGGGAGATAGAGCAAATCTGTTTTATGGCCCAAAAGCGGCCATGGCCGCCCAAGGCACCAGGCATGACACAAGAGCAATCCCAATTTCCTCCATACTATACTCAGTATCAATATCCACAACAAAATTGGTATGCTTGCATACCTTGGCAACAATGGCAACCCCAAATGCAGAACCAACCTTGGCAACCAGGCTGGAGAGGGCCTAATCTTCAACAACCCACTCCCCAAACATACCCTCCAATCCAACATCAACAACAACTACAATTACCATCCAACCAACCTCCTCCACTATCTACACAATTATCGACCCAACCAATACTAAATCCAAATAATGAAGTAGTTCAACCCGCCTCCAACGCTAAACTACCTTTCTTTCCCACATATGTCACTTCTCCTACGAAATTTCAAAACATACATCTACGATCGGGAAGAGTGGTTTAGGATCAAACCTCACCCATCATTCAAGAACATGACGATGAGGAAAATTCCCACGAGTCAGAAAACCAGGATGCTAATCCCTCCAAGGAAAAACAGAACATTCCTCAGAAAAACTCCGATGAGCAGGAATTACTCTTAGAACCACCTTATCCAGAAAGGTTAAATATAGAAAAGACCCCCATACAACCAGAATTTGACCTTTTAGGAGAACTTCGAAACGTGTGTATAAAAATTCCACTGTTCCAAGCTATCAAGGATGTTCCGATCTATGCTAAAGCTGTTCGGGAACTCTGCCTAAAGAAACCAGGGAGGAAGAAGAAAGACCCAAAAACTGTTCATGTCATAGGGAAGCTAGTGGATCTAATGCTAGGAAAAGTATTTATGGCCAAATACATGGATCCAGGAAGTTCGATAGTCAAAGTCAACATTAATAACATTTCCATTGCACACACTTTGGTGGACTTAGGATCAACCATAAATGTAATGACCAAAGAAACCATGGAGAAACTTCAGCTCCCTAGTCTTCGACCTACCCCTATAGTCCTTCAACTAGCAGATAGATCCACAGTAAAACCCGAGGGGATGTTGGAAGATGTAATTGTTTTTGTAGACGTGTGGGAATACCTAGTCGACTTTATGGTCCTACAACTAAAGGCCAACCTAGGGGGATACCCATTGATTTTGGGGAGACCCTGGTTGCCACTGTCGACGCATATATCGGCTGCAAATCAGGTAATATGACCATCTCCCACGTGAGCTCAACTAAGAAACTAACCCTCTATCCTCCTGCTAAACCTTCCCCGGACCTAGAGAATTCCCCTTGGGTCAAGGATAGCGATGAGGAACCCGCACAACCTCTGTTAACCCTTGACCAAGCATCAACATTTAAACAAGCTACTGAAGATGATTTGATTTGTATGTATTTAGCACATCCTCATATAGCCAACCACCCAACACTGGAGCATATACTCGGAGAGAAGTTCCAGGAAGTCTATACGCCAATTGAACCAACACAATTACTAGATGAATTGGTTACTGTAGAGGCTACCACTGGAGACCAAAGCCTAGCTGTTGAAATCCATCCTGGGAAAACCATGAATATCAATGCTAAGCTAGATTCTTCTCAACAAAAGTAACTCATTGAAATACTAAGAAAATACAGTTCCACCTTCGCTTGGGACTATACTGACATGAAAGGGATCTACCCTAATCTATGTACCCATCACATCTATCTTAAGGAGGATTCCTGACCTATTCGACAACCTCAACGGAGGATGAACCCTGCTTTGAAGGATATAGTGAAGGGGGCGATCCAGAAGCTCTTTGACGTAAATTGTTTTCACCCAATCTCCGATAGCAAATGGGTTTCGCCCTTGGTTATTATGCCAAAGAAGAATGGCAAGTGGCGTATTTGTGTTGACTACAGGGAGCTGAATAAGGCCACTTTGAAAGATTACTTCCCATTACCATTCATTGATCAAGTCTTGGATACCTTGGCATGGAAAAAGTACTTTTCTTTTCTTGACGGGCTTAGCGGTTATAATCATACAGATCACCCTTACGGATCAAGAGAAAACCACTTTCACATGCCCATGGGGAACCTATGCTTACCGAGTACTTCCATTTGGAATATGTAACGCTCCCGCTACATTCCAAAGGGCTGTCTTAGGGATATTCTCCGACTTGACCAATGATTGCGTGGAAATTAATATCGGTGATTTTACTGTGTATGGAGATACCTTTAGAGAAGTTGTAGACAATTTATAAAAAATCTTAATCAGGTGCCAAGAAACCAACCTCTCTCTTAGCCATGAGAAATGCCATATGCTTTGTACTGAGGGGGTTGTGCTAGGACACCACATATCACCTACAAGAATTGTTATCACCCAGTTTAGGGATAACTAAGGAGATTATGTCTCGAGGCCCACAGGTCCTATACATGGAGTATCGAGAGCGAGATCGACTTGAGCATGGCCCTGGAGGGCCTATCTTTTCATTCTTCAGCTCATCCACTTTGTCAGCATCAGAAACATCCATCACCTCGGCCTGGTTCGGTAGCAGAAGTGGATCTTGCTCCATGAGGTAATGAGTCCGGGTATCATGGTATGTGTCACTCTGATCCTCAAAACCTTTGAATATGTGCATTCAATTCTGCAAGATACCAGATATATAAAATATGCAGAACAGAAATGAAATGCTAGAAATGACAGAATAATAGTAAAATATCCAGCATAATCTTCACAATACACATAAATGATATACGAAATAGCAACAGAAACAACACTTCGATTCAGATAGCAATGTTCACAGGCCTCTTCGAGGGGGCAACCTCTAGTCGAGCAACGCTCTGTTACAATAATCTCCAAGCTAGGGTTTTCATACCCTCGACCCTTATTTATACTAAATGTGTCTATCAAGAAAAGCATCTAG
>SNQJ01S0042042.1:88054-104742 GCA_010110895.2 Picea sitchensis
ATTAAGAGAAGCATCTAGAGGAAGATCCTTCTAGAAGCGGAAGCTTCTATTAGGCCTTCTTACATCCGCCTTATTCTATTTTATTGAAAGGTCTTATTAATATTGACCTTTATTACATCCGAATACATTGATCTACCTATGTGGTTAGGACCTTAACAAATTCTTTTTGTTTCTAACGGGTGCTTGGAACTTATACCTATCCACTTGACCATATCTGGGGGGAATGGCAGGATGCCCTAGTAAGCTTGAGCCCATAGGTTTTGAGTTGACACTAGGGGGATTCATGAGAAGCCATCGTTCGCTCCCACCATACACACCACTTTCCATTTTTCTCTCGCTCATCCATCCCATTACACTGGTCCGGGCACTGTGTTGGCCAAATATTTAAGGGTTGTACCTTACCTTGTGGGAAGAAGGGGCTAAAGGCCCAGAGGGTAAAAGTAGCTGGCAAAAGATAAAATCCAAAGAATGAAACCTTGAGATGCTTCGCTTAGGGATCCCCGAGAAAGCAGTAAAAAGCTTCTCAGCAAGAAACAAAGGGAACCATAAAAATAATAAAACAAGACCTGGTTAGCGGATAGGGGGTTTCATCACGAGCCACCCTATTAGGTCCATGGGCATGTAGTGATATGACACTACCAACAACTGGTCACCATGCCAGGGTAGTGACTCTTGGTGGCATAGCCAAGAGAAAGGGGGTCTTGTCATGAGCCATTCTTCTCATTTCTGTGAAATGCTTGTGTGTAACATTACCACCACTGGTCACCAGGCCAGGGCAGTGTCCCCTAGCTAGCTTCTTGAAGAAAAAACAATAAATAAAGACAAAAAGGCATAAATGGGCTTGGAAACATTTGCATCCATGACAGGTGTAGCTCACCCTCTATAGAGGCACCCACATGTAAGCCATGCATTTCCTTGCTATTTCTGCACCCCTTGCCCAGACATCCCTTGCCCACTTCATCCAATCACATGGCTTGGATTTGATCTCTCCCGGAAACACCCCACATCTAGTGAGCATTAGTCCAATAGGACACCTTGGCGTTTCCTCCAAACTTGACTTGTAGATTAGTATAATGTCTTTGAGCACTTGTCCGGGTAAAAGGGGTTTTATGCACATGTTTAATAAACTTGATGATTAGATGTGATTGACATTGCTATGATCCCTGTGACTTATGAGCCCATGGAGGGCGTATCTGTTGATGTGCAGGGCCATACCCGATGGACAGGTATGCATTGGGAGATGATTAGTTCGGACCTCCATGGGGTTGAAAGCCCATCAGATGGATGTTGAGACCCCAACAGGGGGTAGAGACAGATCAGAGGGGTTGCACCGGAGAAGAGGAGGACATTCCACCAGAGGCAGCTTAGTAGGCCTGTACCTAGGGGGTTGTGCCCTTTCCACTAGGACATAGGCCTTGGAATGCCCTTGATGTTACCCAGAACACCTTATAACATCATCCAGTGCTTATGGAGGTTTTGGGAGGCAGTTATGTGCCAAGTGGCACGTGTGGCAGGTTCCGGAGGCCCAAGGAGGCTTAACCTTTTGCTCCAGGAGGCCAACGTTGCCCTAAAGGGGCCTAAAGTCACCCTAAAAGGGCATGACGTCATCACTTTTGCTTGATTAAGGTTTTAATTATGACATTTAATGTAAAACAATATTTTGATGTATTTTTGGCCATGTCGGCCTTTTGTGACCTAAAAGTAAAATTAAGGTCATTGCTATTGTATAAATAGAGAGCTAAAACTCTATTTTTCTCATTATCTTTCACTCACCACTTGGTGAGGTTTGAAATTTGCGGCCCTCATTAGGATTTTTGGCTGAAATTGTGGCGCACTTGTTGAAGGAGGCTTCTTTTTGGTGACCTTTGGCATTTTTCTTGGTGGATGGTTTATAACTAGGGTTTGGCTTAATGAATGCTTGGTGGATGTAAGTAAATTTTTGCAATCCTTCCCTTACTTGAATGGTTATAGTGTTATTCTTGCATCGTATTAATGAAATTGCTAGAATAAACCCTAGGAAATAAGCACATGTTGGTGTCCTTGTTTTAATTGCCATTTACCTACTAGATTATGCCAAGGAGCCGTTTTACCTGTTGAAGACATTGCTAGGGCCTTGCCATTGCAACACCCTACCATTTGTTCTTAATCCTAGCCGATTTTACTTTGTTATTGAGCTAAAGAAGGAGGAAAACGTGCTGAGGCCTAGGGTTACCTACACCTTAGTAAGCTGTTTTCCCCTAGGGTTGATGGTTGAAGCCTTGGCTTACCAACACTTCATCCATCAAATTCCTCTTGTCTTTGGCCCTACTATTATCATATTGTTCCTTCAATTCTTGTCGCTATTTTTGACTCCATTTGCCCTGTGAATGCACTGGTCTAAGCCTTCTTACTTAAGTGTTTTGATCACAACCTCCAAAATCTTTGAACAACTACTAATACCTTCTAACCCTAGCTTAGATTAACCTACCAACCTCATTGTTGCTATTATCCATTTGAGTTATAGGTATACTTTGCAACATTCTAGCTTCTTTAAACAATTGAAAGATTGGCTAATGCATAGTAGTCCTTGCTTCTAATGAATGTTGGTATTGTGACATTGATGATAAATCATTTTTGTTCATTTTGAAGGTTCTTTAAAGCATTTATTGTGAAGTAACGTATTGTGATTATTGCTACTATACATCTTTGATTGCTTCATCAATATATTAGTCAATTGCTTTATTTGAGAAAGTCTCTGATTATATGAAGCACTAACCAACAAGTGGCCTTGCAAATATAGTTTCATGTTGCTTTGTTCTGGGTAGGTACATTTCTAGTTCTTATTATCTTTATTGGTTGTTTAGCCAGACTTCTGATCGATGGTGACTTGGGAGAGGGAACTTTTACTTAGCCTTGATCCCTTAATTTTTCAAAACACCAGGTCACTTGGGATGTCTCCCCTGGGCCTACTACCCTAAATAGAAAGAGACATCATGTTGAGGTGACAATGATATGATAGTCTCTTGTTACGGCTTTCTTTCTTCATTTGCCTTTTTCTTTCCATCAAAGTACAAATTGCGCGATAACATTTTGGCGTCGTTGCCGGGGAACACTGAGTCAATCTTCCTCGAACGACACTATTTCGATAAACCTTTCCTCAAGAATCTTTATCTTACAAGCTTACCTGGCGACTCCACTAGGGATGATTCCCTTATTTCTTTGATAATTTCAAGAAAATTATCTAGCGACTCCACTGATGACGAAGCCAGCTATGACTTCTCAATGGGACCCGGGAAACTTCAAACCTTTAGACATGAGTGAAATCTCGGAATACCCTCGACGAATGCCCCCTAAGTACGAAAATTGGCTCGCTCGATTCACTGGTAGTGATGGGGAAGGAGTCGACTATCACATGAGTGGTTTTTGGGCTTTCTTTCAACTCCATCCTATCAGTGATGATGTTGAAGATTTGGCAATGCAACTTTTCTCTACCACTCTTCATGGAAATGCTAGGAGATGGTATGATAATCTTCCCGTTGCTAGCATCACATCTATGGATCAATTAGAAGAAACCTGTCTTAGAAGGTGGGGTACGAAATTGGAAGATATCCAAACGTTACTAAAAAGACTCGAATATGTAAAACAAACTGAGAATGAGACTGTCAGGGATTTCCAGTTTAGGTTTGAGGATTTGCTATATCAGGTTCCTAGCAGCCATTGTCTTGAAGACAAGTATCTCGTATATCTCTATACCAATGGACTCTTGACACATTTAGGGTTTCTCCTGAATAAAAAGAGGCCAAAAACGCTTTACGAAGCTTATAACATGGCTGTACAAATCGAGGCAAATATCTTTTTGTCCAAGGGAGATCATATCTTCTCTCTAGGGACTAAAATCAATGACCCTGATGGTACCCTAGTCACTCTCAGTTTTGAAAGATTAGTCTCCCTTGAAACCTTTACTGCTAATTTCCAAGAAGAAGGGGAACAAATCTTTGACCAACAGAATACTAAGGGAAAAGATCTTGATGAGGTTTTCCAAGAGCAAAGGATCGCTGAAGACACAGTTGAGGAACCCGAGCAAGATGATGAAGTGTCGACATACCCTCCGCTCTCTGATGAAGCCATCCACGAGCCTTTTCCCCCTGCACAAGAAGAAGCAAACATGGTAAGTTACCCTTCTCTCCAAAATTTTGATGATTCTCTACTTTATGATTTGGGAAATGAGGAGGAGATAGATGAGCCCTTGAATCCTTCATGTTATGACCCATATAGTGATATAGTTGATATTGATGAGTTCATACATGTTGGAAGACGTAAATGGGATGTAGTTGGTTATTATGTGGACCCCATTTACGACATTGAGAATCATTTCCAAGTGTTGCCCTTACAGTTATCACAACAAGTTACTCTTGATTTTGACTAGTGGCAACAAGGAGATGATATAATTACCGATACTTTCCAAACACCCGAGGTTGACCTAGTCCCATATTTTCCTGATATTTTTCGGTCATACCTTGAGGACTTTGATGAATACTCCTCTGAGCACTTGGATTTATTCCATGAAGAAGATTATCAACCATCGTTGTGCTCAGATCTTGATAGGAGTAAGGACATCATTCGCCTAGAGAAGGATCCTTGTGACAACTTTCTCCAACCACCTCCGATTACTTTACTTTGCTGTGTCATTAAAGGTGTTGTTGGGAAATTTGTCTTTTGTATTGATTTTCCCTTGAGGCAAGCCCTAGAGTTCAAGGGTAGATTGAATACCTCAAGAAAAGATCTGTCATTTCAGCCTTTCAACATTTCCTTGAGAGTTCGTCAGTCATCTTCTAGATCTTTGTCAATCCCTTCCAGGGTTTCAGATTGTGACGACGTCCTAGGACCTTTTGAGTCAGTTTTCTGAACCTTTGACTCTTCACGATCCCTTCCTGAAGTGGATTGAACACTTTCCTCAGAGAATGACTTGGCATGATTTTATCCCTCCCACCCACCTCCATGAGTTAGACTTTATGATTTCCGACGCTACGATACCTTTTCTAACCCATGTTATTTTTGTGTTTAACTTATCACTGTTTTAGATTATGATGAAGCACAAAGGCAGGTATTGTGAGACATTGCTAGGATGGTTTCACTGGTTGTTTGACTACACCTAACATCCAACCAATAGATAAGTACAGGTAAGTAGGTATTTGCATTCATTGTATATACAATTTGCATTTCATGCTAGAACAGTTTGTTCTCACATTTGTATATATGCTTGTTTTCGTTTATATATATATATGAGATGGGGGTGATATCACCACCCCAAATGACTGCTAACAACTTTATGTTGAGATCAAGCAGGTCACAGGTTATGCCAGAGATGTTGAGGTTCTCATGCGCTCTACGGTGAGCAGATGTCCCTGAGTTGGAGCCAGATGTTATACAACAGTTTAGGGATAAATAAGGAGATTATGTCTCGAGGCCCACAGGTCCTAGACATGGAGTATCGAGAGCCAGATCGACTTGAGCATGGCCCTGGAGGCCCCATCTTTTCATTCTTCAACACATCCACTTTGTCAGCATCAACATCATCCATCACCTCGGCTTGGTCTTGTAGCAGAAGTGGATCTTGCTCCATGAGGTAATGAGTTTGGGTATCATGGTATGTGTCACTCTGATCCTCAAAACCTTTGAATATGTGCATTCAATTCTTTTTGTTTCTAACGGGTGCTTGGATCTTATAACTATCCACTTGACCATATCTGGGGGGGAATGACAGGATGCCCTAATAAGCTTGTGCCCAAAGGTTTTGAGTTGATACTAGGGGGATTCATGAGAAGCCATCGTCCGCTCCTACCATACATACCACTTTCCATTTTTCTCTCGCTCATCCATCCCATTACACTGGTCCGGGCACTGGGTTGGCCAAATATTTAAGGGTTGTACCTTGTGGGAAGAAGGGGCTAAAGGCCCAGAGGGTAAAAGTAGCTAGCAAAAGATAAAAGCCAAAGAATGAAACCTTGATATGCTTTGCCCAGGGATCCTCGAGAAAGCAGTAAAAAGCTTCTCAACAAGAAATAGAGGGACCCATAAAAATAATAAAACAAGACTTGGTTAGAGGATAGGGGGTCTCATCACGAGCCACCTTATTAGGTCCATGGGCATGTAGCGGTATGACACTACCAACAACTGGTCACCACGCCAGGGTAGTGGCCCTTGGTGGCATAGCCAAGAGAAAGGGGGTCTCATCACGAGCCAACCTTCTCATTTCCGTGAAATGCTTGTGGGTAACATTGCCACCACTAGTCACCACGTCAGGCCAGTGTTCCCTAGCTAGGTTCTTGAAGAAAAAAAAATAAAATAAAGACAAAAAGGCATGAATGGGCTTGGAAACATTTGCATCCATGACAGGTGCAACTCACCCTCTATAGAGGCACCCACAGGTAAGCCATGCATTTCCTTGCTATCACTGCACCCCTTGCCCACACATCCCTTGTCCACTTCATCCACTCACATGGCTTGGATTTGATCTCTCCCAGAAACACCCCACATCCAGTGAGCATTAGCCCAATAGGACACCCTGGCGTTTCCTCTAAACTTGGCTTGTAGATTAGTATAATGTCTTTGAGCACTTGTCCGGGTAAAAGGGGTTTTATGCACATGTTTAATAAAGTTGATGATTAGATGTGATTGACATTGCTATGATCCCTGTGACTTATGAGCCCATGGAGGGCGTATCTGTTGATGTGCAGGGCCAGATTCGATGGACATGTATGCATGGGGAGATGATTAGTTCGGACCTCCATGGGGTTGAAAGCCCATCAGATGGATGCTGAGACCCCAACAAGGGGCAGAGACAGATCAGAGGGTTTGCACTGGAGAAGAGGAGGACGTTCCACCAGAGGTAGCTTAATAGGCCTGTACCCAGGGGGTTGTGCCCTTTCCACTAGGACGTAGGCCTTGGAAGGCCCATGACGTCACCCAAGACACCTTATGACGTCATCCAGTGCTTATGGAGGTTTTGGGAGGCAGTTATGTGCCAAGTGGCACGTGTGGCAGGTAATATTAACATTCTCCTTTATCGTACCTTTTCTATCATTTTACTTAAATTTACGTTCTCCTTTGTCTTACCTTTACTATCCTTTTAATATTTACATTCTCTTCTTTATCTTACCTTTTCTATCCTTTTACTTAAATTTACATTCTCTGCTCTATCTTACCTTTTCTATCCTTTTACTTGAATTTTTAACATTACCATTTGAATTTTTCAGGATGTTTGAGAGTGGTTCTAACCTCATCGGACTTCATATGGAGAAAGTAGAATTTCATATCCCATTCAGAGTTCAACAGACTTAATAGTTTTCAGGATTTTAGGATTGGTAGGATTGTAGCATTTCCACTGGATTCTATTATGTATGAGGGTATGGGATTGGCATTAATCAGGACCACCAGCTATGGGATTTTGCATCACGTAATGATCTATGAAGTTAGTATAGACATGGATCTCCTTCTAAAATGTCGTTTATGTGTATCATTCTTATTTTCTTGCAAGATAATGCATTATTGAAAAAAACATTTATATATCTATTTTATTTTTATTTTTTTATATACCATGTTTCCCCCACGTATCCATTTTGGGGGGCTTACGTTTCCAAGTGTTCCTGTTTCGGAAACTTGTACATGTTTTCGTATTTTGGGCAACTTAGATTTCAACTTAAATCCATCTAAATGCATTGACTCAAGCAAAACAAAGTACAGTTCAATATAAGTAAGTTTCTACTCTTTATCATAATCGATGATTAACATACCTGGCAATGGAAATCCTGTTACCGAATGCCTCTCTCTGTTCTCAAGTTTTAATTCGGAGAATGCATTTTTAGGTCCTTTTGTCATTGCTCTTATTGTTCTGATCTTTAATGATTTTCATCCAATTCATAGAGATGTTTTCTTAGTGGTTAAGCATAAAATCCATGTGTATTGATTTCCTGAATATTTGTTAAATTGAAAATTTGTGTTCCTAACTGTTATGATGCCATATTGAGTTAAATAGAAGTGTTTTGCAGGGCGTATAGCTTAGTTAGACCTGGTGATACAGTAAATGTGATTGGCAAGTTTGATGCTGAAGGAAAGTGTGTGATTGACCACGAAAGCAATCTTCTTGTTATCCATCCAGATTTACTGATATCTGGATCTAGGGTATGAAATTGTTTGCATCATCTTCAAAATTTCTGGCTTAAGAGAAATCATACAGATCTGAACTGCAGAGACAGCATGGAAATCTATTTAGGTTGAGACTAGATTTGTCTAGTTCTTCACTCTGGTATCTTTCCTGTTTCTGCTTTAATATTTTTACTGGTTTTGATCTTGTAGCAGTGCATTTGATGTCAAGTATCATTGTGGTGCTAATATTTTCAGGTAGGAACCAGTTTCAGTTGTCCAAGACGGGCAGTCTTAGATGAAAGGGTCAAATCAATTGATGTTTCCACTGCTGCTCTTATGGGCACTATGCTGCATCGGGTTTTTCAGGCATGTAGCTGGTTCGTTAGTTTCTAAGCTTCTGCACTCTTTATTTTAATACATGCAAAAGGAAAATTGGAAAAGTGAGGGTTGTGGTAGAGATGCTAATAAATTTTTATTTAATTATGCAGGCAGGTTTAGTTCATGAATCTCCAACCAAAGACTTCTTAGAACAAGAAGCGAGAATTGTGATGCAGACATATATTGAAAGCATATATGCTACAGGAGGTACAATCTATTATTTGCAGATATATTTTATAATGCATGCATATAACAGTTTTTAAATTTAGAATCTAAAGAGGTATGGACACCATTATACATTACATATTAGTTTTATGAAATACTGTAGTGTCGGTTACCACTGCAAGGGATGTTTTTATTGAATTGTTCCATCTTGAGATGGTGAATACCAAGTATCGTGATAATTACTGGTGTTGTTTACATTGCCCATGTATGCTTATATACCCAAATAGTTGATTTGGTACTAGTAGAGGTACAAATCGGGTATATTGATCCAGTTAAAAAGTTTTGATTGCTTTATAGCTAGTAAGCTACTGTATTCCATGTTGAATTTCCTGCAAGCCTAGCACCCGGCAATTATTCCTAATAAAATCACTTTATTGAAAAATTGCATAGCTAGGTTACTCAACAAAAATCAGCGGAAGAATAAACAACAAAAAACAATCACATTGCACATGAGATTTCGGGTAAAACCCTTGCGGGAAAACCAGATCTTCTTTTATTATTATTGGGCTCCTTCTTGGGATAATGGCCCTTTAGAGGATTACAAAGCAGCTATAGCCTAGCCCACGTGGTTGCTATCTCTCTCGCTACGCCTTTGCACCTATCCTCGGCCCTGCCCACTCACACTTGGATGAACTCTCTTCATCCACTGAATGAGATCTCCTCACTTAGTGTGTGTCTCATCTCCTCACCTAGGATGCCTTTTATTACATTGAGATTTTCCCTAAGTCCAAAACCCTAGATCTCCTCTAAAGTGATCAATGATTGAGATCTAATCTCTCGTTCATGTTAGATCTGACAGCTAGGACTTAATTTAATTCTCACTTAAGTTACTAATGCCAATAACCTAGGCATTTAACTTAATTATTAAAAAAGACCTTCACTTTAATTGATGACTCATAAAGCGAACTTCCTAAAGTTCTTTGAGAGGTTACAAGGACGACTTCCACATGCTAGACACGAGCCTCTATCGAAGTACTTGTCCGATGTTAATACTTCAACACTTCCTCTTCGCGAGGAAAACACTTTCACTCTCTGGAAGTGACTCTATCTTCGCTAGTCGATCTACTACCATGGCTGCTCTCCAATCCACCTGATTGGTTGCTCCCTTTGACACAAAAGTTTTCCTTGCCATCTTGCTCAGACCTTGCTCTGAAGACTTGTTGTCTATGCTCCTAGAAGCCTCTTGCTTTTGAGCATCTTGCATGGTCATCTCAAACCATGACTTCTTTTGGACGGACTTGGAAGGCTGCTCCTTCCCACCTGAACCTGAAGGTTGACTCTCTCTAAGCTGCTCAGCCTTCGAAGCTACCTGCTCCTCGTTCTCTGTCACATTGCTTGCCATTACTCGTAAGCCACTCAACAATTTTTAGTTGCCCGGATCCTTACTCGGGACCCGCTGTCCGCAATCTCCTATTGCTGCCTGGGTCCTTTTCTGGGCTACCCGAGCCCTTTTTGGGCATTGCCCGACTATTTCAACCTATTGCCCAACACTTTTGTCTGCTCCCTGAAGCACCTGACTGTTACTCGGGGCACTTACCCGCTACCCAGGGCACCTTCCCATTGCCTGAAAATGTTTGGATAGTTTGCCCATTGCTCGGCCCCTGATAGGTAGTTTTGCGGCTTCTCGCGTCAGTCAACCCCTTGCATCCTGCTGGTCGTTGTCCACGTTAGTCAGACCAACTCAGCCTCCCCGCGCTGCTCTTTGACTAGAGGCTCCCTCTCAGATCCGCTGCGGCTCAGTCGCCGTTGTCTTAACTTCTTCTTCTAGCCCGTGTGCGCTTGCAACTCCTCTACACGCTTGTGCCACATCCCTGTCGTCAATGCCCCACTCACTGCCCACAAATTGTGGCTCTCTCACTGCCCATGTACTACTCGCTGCTACAATTGCGACTTTCCCTGCAGTCGGACCACACAACAGTTGCTCCTCATCCACTCCTCCTGCTCGACCCTTCACACGACAACTTCAATAAATTTCGACTGTTGTAGCTCACGAACCCACAACGCTTTCGAAGCCTTCAACCCAATCGGTGGCATACACAACCAATCAACTGTGGCTGTCACTTCTTGGCGGCTCGATCTGCTCCGTGTTATCTGCTCGCCTCAGCTGTCAATGCCTGCAAATCTTCTCACGATCCGACTCCTACACGGCTTCACACCCTCAGATCCTTTGTGGTTGGTAGCTTTGTAACGTTGATCGATCTCTTCTCCATGACCATAGTCTGATCCTCAACCTTTAGATGTATGGCGACGACTGTACGTCTGATCGTACCCATTTTTAAGTTTTTTTTTTTAAATTTAACCCTTCTCTGCAACAGCAAATTAAAAAAAATTCCCGCAGAAAATCTATCTCGTGCAAAGCCCGACTTCTTTAGTGTCTTGACTCGGATATTGTGTTGAATTTCTTGCAAACCTAGCACCCAACAATTATTCCTAATAAAATCACTTTATTGAACAATTGCACAACTAGGTTACTCAACAAAAATCAACGAAAGCATAAACAACAGAAACCAATCACATTGCACACGAGATTTCGGGTAGAATCCTTGGAAAAACCTTTGCGAGAAAACCACATCTTCTTTTATAATTATCTGGTCGCAAAAATTTGAAACTTGTCGAAACTAACCCAAACTCTCCACAAATGCTTGGGACGACTAGGGGACCACCATCATGTGTCTACTGCTAAAAATAGACATTGCTAAAAATATAAAGTTTTCTGCATGTCCATGATTTTATACTCATTGGATTCGATTTTCCGCAAGGAATCCAAATCCACAATCATAATCGACATGCGAGCCCTGGTGCCCAACCTGCTAAAAATAGAAATCCGTGACAAATCATCCCGGAAAAAGTCTGAAGACTCAGAATGTCTCAAGGATCCACAATACGTGCTCAGAATTTGAATCTGGGGCCTAGCACTATAACTGCTAAAAATATAAATCTTTTGCATGTCGCCTAGAAAAATGCTATCAGGTCTAGGATCATGCAAGGACCATCCATGTATGCTCAGAACCGCTCCAAACTGTCAAGAGATCCACTCAAACCGTGTCTCCTAGAAAGTAGTAACACTTGATGTATGTATACGTCGCTCTCAAATGCATGGGAAACCAAGCTAACTCTAACTTTGAACAAGACAACCATGTAGCGATCATATATATCTCTTATGGGAACCAACCTTTGTTAACCACAAGTACTAAACTCTGGGAGAATCTCAGAATGGCAGCCAAACTAGTACATGTTGGCTCTTAACCCTCAACATTTTCAAGGGTGAAAATCTAAGGGTTAATATGAGGAGATGACGATAAGAAGCTTTGAGGTTGGGGTAGGAGGGGTGAACATGGGTGAATGCATGTTGAAGCTGGCGGTGAAGAGCCTTGCAGTCCACGTCATACCATCAGTTCATAGGGCAGGATTTGTTTTTTTGGGAGGTGGAAGTGGGTCGGGTGGACTGAGGGTAGGATTTGAGGGTTTCTTCTCAAATGATGGATGAGAGATAGGTGTACTTGGTAGATGCAGAATCAAGTAAGGAGAACTGGGTCTTAGAGGGGAGCATTTGGCGAAGGTGGGTAGAAAAGTTGTTCGGCCCCCCTTCATCAAATCAAAAGGTATTGCAGGCTGGGCCTTGGGGGGGTGTGTGTCGGGAAGGGGGTGGCAACTCGAAGAGAGAAGGAAAGAAGAGCATGGTCTATGAGGGGGATGGAGGAAACAGAGAAGTGACGAATAGAGGAGAGTAAGTTCTGGCTAGAGAGGACATAATCAATGACACTTGCACCTCTGCCATGAGGCCAACACGTGAAAAGGTGAGAATTTGGGAAACATGGAAGCCCATTCAGAATCAATAACTCCTGAGAGTCCCCTAGTTGCAAAAGGTGCCAACCATAGGCTGTGAAAGTCCCCAATGCATCATCAAACATTCAGTGAAGCCCCATTAACTTTGGATCTATCTCTTGGGTGCATAATGTGTCTTTTGACCAGTTGTGGAGAGGAATCTGAAGGGCTCTGGTGCTCTGGTGTAGGAGTTGAAGTCACCGAGAAGGTTAACCTGCCCAATCGTTGAGTATCAAGCAATGTCGTCATAGAAATCTATAAAGGGGCCCCTATTGGGCCCATTATGAATAATATATGATGAAGAAGCTGGAGGGAAGCAACAAATTGCAATGTAAATGTCCCTGGGAAAAGAGGAAACACCTCTAAACTGAACCTACATAAACCTAGCAAACTCATCTGCGACCACCAAAGAAATCTTGCTCCGGATGCAAATGTATGATGTGCGCCCCATGGTATATGTATGATGTATGTTGAGTGATTCAAATGTGATGATGCACCATGGTTTAAAAACAAGGAAGCAACCCCATCAATATACACTCATGGATGTAATGAGCCGTCATATGAGCTACATAAGGGAGTCCCCCCTGTAGGATGATGTCATGCCACTTTTGAGTCTTCAAATAGGTAAGCTAATGCTTGAATTAATAAAGGGGGTGGCCCCAATATTAAATCCATAGTATTTGACTTGCCTTGCCTCTTTACAACAAGCTTTCACCATAGTTAAAGGTGTTGGGCCCTTTATCATAACTTTGTCTTACATAAGTCTTCACCATGAAAAGGGGGTGGCCACTTTTTAAAAACAAACTTGCCCATTTATGTATGTTGAACATCTATTCTATAACTGAAAAACATGTCTCCTAGGGGGGTAGTAAGGAATTTTTTCCTTGGTTTCAAATTTTCCATTGCCCAAGTAGATCTACACTAATAATCCAAACTTGAAATTTTATAAGCGTTTCTCATGACCAACCCATACAATCTTTTTAGGTATGTTTTTTAATTTCTTGCTTACAGTGGAAGACGAAGAACATTGTGAAACTTATTTACTACAATTTATAGAGGCTCTTCAAGACTGGATTTTGCTAGAGATAACAGTGTGTTCTCTTCTTAGGCATTTTTCTCCATAATGGGTGTTGTTTCGACTTCTATGTGTTGTTGCGTTTTCGGGCAAAACACTTTCTTCCAACTGAACACACTGTGCCTTAATTGACGTTTGTTTTTCTAATGTCTATATTCTAGGTGTCATTGTTTTTGGTGTCTCTTCAGACATGGATCAACATTGTCTGTACTGAATGCTTGTGTTTGCCTGGGCGCCATGAAACATTCAAGCACTTCTCTTGCTCAAATTTTTACTCTCTTGTGCAATTTAGTTCTTATGCTCTTGAATGTGTTTCTGCGGGACTGTTTGCATTATGTGTCCTCTCCCCTACCCTGTGCATTTGAGTTTCTTTTCTCCTCCTCATGTGTCTTCTACTGTTCTTCATACGCATGCAAGTTGGGTTTCTTCTCTATGATTTGTGTAGTTCTTCCCTTTTTTTCTTTAATAAAACTTCACCTTACAGTATAAACGCTAGAAAAATTAAAATCCTTTTTAATAAATAAACATTCCTCGCATAATTTCTTCACAGCCCAACGAACTTTGAATCTCTGTTCTTTGTCTTATCAATCACAGGCACATCCTTCAAAACGAAACTCAACTCTTCACATTTAGAATCAGTATCATGCTCTGATACCATGTAGGCAATTTTGGTGCATACATTTATGAATGAGAATGGTGGAGAAAGAAAAATATGAATCTTTATTATTTAAGTTGCAACTACACTCACACCCATGTCATGTCTCAGATTACATATTTATAGCATCCCTAAGTGGCTAAGGTTGTTGAACCACCTAATCCGTAACCATAACATTTAACATTACATCATTACATTGGGCTGATGTCATTAATTTAAAGTGACCATTATACAAATATTTATAGTTCTCAATTGAGATATTATTGGAGTGTTAGCACTCTAACACTAGTAATTTAATGTTTTTGTTTCATAAGCAATAATGTTGAAGGATAAGAGACAGATTGGTATATGTGAGATGTCTGGTATGATTATTAGCACTTGTAAGGTAGGTGTATATTTGGAGTTCAATCCCATATGGTTTGATTTGTACAGCCATGCATATTTGTGCTGTATATGATTTTGATCATTAAATTGAACATGTTCATGAATGTTCATTCCTTTAAGAGCTATTTTGGAAGATTCAGCTTTTGTTTCGCAGTTTTTAGAAGAATTGGATGTCTCATATAGAATAGTTCTCTTTGTAGGTAATGAGACTGAAGCATATGCAAAGTTAATGGCTGCTATTCCAACAATCTTGAATTGGATTAAGAATTTCAAGGGAAAATTAGTAAGTACTCAACAATTGTTTTATGCATGCAAACACTATGCTCTCATTGTTTTACCTTATTCCGTTTGGAAAATATCTTGACGTATTGCACCTATAATTTTGCCCATCATTAGGTGATTTTGGTTGTTACCTTTTTTAAATGCTAAAAGTTCTACTTATTATTATTCCTCATTTTCACTGTCTTTTAACTACTCTTTAAAGACACGATTAGCTTGCCAAGGATGTCTCTTTCATTAGTTAAGTTTTTTTGAAGATAAGTAATGTAAGCTGAATTTATTAATGTCCAATGAATGACCAAAAGGATAGGTCAGTGGGACTAAAATGTACAATCAATGATAAGAACCTGTAGGAGTGCACTATACCTGATATTGTGTTTCATCAAATAAATCTAGAGTCATCATGATGCTCAATCTTTCTTGTTATCAATCATGAAGCCTGTAATAGATAAATAAATGGCATCTTTTACTATCAAGTAATCAAGGACAACATAAATCTTCAGAAATAACGAATTATTACATAAGAAAGACATTCTTTGAGGGGTAAACTCAATTCATGTTGGAAAAGTGAAATGCAATTAATGCTGGAGAAATGGCTGACTTAAACAAAGAAAAACAATGTTGAATCGCCGAGAGGCATGCCAACGTATCAATTTGTTAGAAACAAAACAATTAGAGATTGCTGGGATATCAAATGATAGGAGAAAATTTAGGGACTGCAATATTATTGTTTCAACTAAGAGTGTTTTGACCTTGTTGCTGTCTTAATACACACTTGGGCTAACGTGGAAGAAACCTTCAATCCACTTGGTGTGTCCTTGGGGGCAAGTTTCGAGTCAAGGTGCTGTCACCTGATCCTCAACTCCTCCGTCTAGGCCAACTCCTAGCGAAGCCAAGGGGTGTAGTCTCTATGAAAATAAATCTAAGGCTTTTCTAAACGAAGAAAGAAAAACATTTAATCTAGGAGTTTGTACTTTTTGAAACACAAGATAATATCAACACAGCATAAACTTGATCAAAAGGATACTGCCTGTGAAACCAATCGTGATCATTTATCAATCATCACATAAAATAAAGACAAGCATTGCATCCATAGATAAAATAGATAAACTTGAAAGACCAGTACCAGATAAAGCAATAAAGTGTGATGTGATGAAAGTGCCGCGTTAATTTTATCTTGAGTGTTTTAATTAAGAGATTTGGTGTTATTAGAAAAGTTTTGAGACCATGAAGTGGGAATTAAAGTCGGGGTCTCCACTCTTTGTGTGCAAAGTGAATGTGGCCTCTTTGTGCGTTATTCGCCAATCTTATAGACTTACCGACCGGGTGTGCCGCAGGTCCAACGAGGTGAGTTACCCCTTGACTTGACACACTCCACCCAGGGTAGAGGTCTTAGATGAATAATGCCACTTAGAGATTGTCCTAATTATACTAGCATGCACTGTTCAAATCGTTTCTGGGTCACCAAAGCACTTGAGCGCGACAACAGGCTTGCATACTCATATTTGAACAATTGGGGTTTATTCTAATAACTTTGCAAAAAAGGAAACTAGTAATAAGCAAACCTAGAACTTGTAGTGGATTTTAAAACTTTGATTTAAATGATGTGTGTTATCACTGAAATTTCGTCAGCACATGGCGACAAGAACTCCACATCATCTGCACATAGCAACAAGAACTCTACATCAACAAAACAGCAATGAAGTCATTCATGGCACTATTCACAGCATTCTAGAAGGGTCA